>SJYA01000433.1:5296-96427 GCA_006410615.1 Neotragus moschatus | reverse complement strand
ACTGGAATTCCATCACCTCCACTAGCTTTGTTCCTAGTGATGCTTTCTAAGGCCCACTTGACTTCACATTCCATGATGTCTGGGTCTAGGTGAGTGATCACACCATCGTGATTATCCAGGTCCTGAAGATCTTTTTCTTGTACAGTTCCTCTGTGTATTCTTGCCACCTCTTCTTAATATCTTCTGCTTTTCTTAGGTTCATACCATTTATGTCCTTTATAGAGCCCATCTTTGCATAAAATGTTCCCTTGGTATCTCTAATTTTCTTGAAGAGATCTCTAGTCTTTCCTGTCCTGTTCTTTTCCTCTATTTCTTTGCATTGATTGCTGAAGAAAGGTTTCTTATCTCTTCTTGCTATTCTTTGGAACTCTGCATTCAGATGCTTATATCTTTCCTTTTCTCCTTTGCTTTTCACTTCTCTTCTTTTCACAGCTATTTGTAAGGCCTCCCCAGACAACCATTTTGCCTTTCTGCATTTCTTTTCCATGGGGATGGTCTTGATCCCTGTCTCCTGTACAATGTCATGAACCTCATTCCATAGTTCATCAGGCACTCTATCAGTCCTAGGCCCTTAAATCTATTTCTCACTTCCACTGTATAATCATAANCATTTTGCCTTTTTGCATTTCTTTTCCATGGGGATAGTCTTGATCCCTGTCTCCTGTACAATGTCACAAACCTCATTCCATAGTTCATCAGGCACTCTATCTATCAGATCTAGGCCCTTAAATCTATTTCTCACTTCCACTGTATAATCATAAGGGATTTGATTTAGGTCATACCTGAATGGTCTAGTGGTTTTCCCTACTTTCTTCAATTTGAGTCTGAATTTGGTAATAAGGAGTTCATGATCTGAGCCACAGTCAGTTCCCAGTCTTGTTTTTGTTCACTGAATAGAGCTTTTCCATCTTTGGCTGCAAATAATATAATCAGTCTGATTTTGGTGTTGACCATCTGGTGATGGCCATGTGTAGAGTCTTCTCTTGTGTTGTTGGAAGAGGGTGTTTGCTATGACCAGTGCATTTTCTTGGCAAAACTCTATTAGTCTTTGACCTGCTTCATTCCGCATTCCAAGGCCAAATTTGCCTGTTACCGCAGGTGTTTCTTGACTTCCTACTTTTGCATTCCAGTCCCCTATAATGAAAAGGACATCTTTTTTGGGTGTTAGTTCTAAAAGATCTTGTAGGTCTTCATAAAACCGTTCAACTTCAGTTTCTTCCGCATTACTGGTTGGGGCATAGACTTGGATAACTGTGATACTGAATGGTTTGTCTTGGAGACGAACAGAGATCATTCTGTCGTTTTTGAGATTGCATCCAAGTACTGCATTTTGGACTCTTTTGTTGACCATGATGGCTACTCCATTTCTTCTGCGGGATTCCTGCCTGCGGTAGTAGATATAATGGTCATCTGAGTTAAATTCACCCATTCCAGTCCATTTTAGTTTGCTGATTCCTAGAATGTTGACGTTCACTCTTGCCATCTCTTGTTTGACCACTTCCAATTTGCCTTGATTCATGGACCTGACATTCCATGTTCCTATGCAATATTGCTCTTTACAGCATCGGACCTTGCTTCTATCACCAGTCACATCCACAACTGGTTATTGTTTTTGCTTTGAATCCATCCCTTCATTCTTTCTGGAGTTAATTCTCCACTGATCTCCAGTAGCATATTGGGCACCTACTGACCTGGGGAGTTCCTCTTTTGGTATCCTATCATTTTGCCTTTTCATACTGTTTATGGCATTCTCAAGGCAAGAATACTGAAGTGGCTTGCCATTCCCTTTTCCATGATAGGATATAGTAGAGTCAATCTCAAAGATGTTTGCCCTTTCAATTAATGGTGTGCCTTCCACCTTGTTGCTCAAGGTAAAGTTCAAGGATCATTCTCAATACCTCTTTCTCCACTCTGTACAGAGCATCCAATCCTATTGGATCTATCCTAAGATGTCCCAGATACTAGCACTTCTCACCGTCTCTGCTGTCACCCTCTCCATCAAAGCCACCATCATCTCTCTTTAGCTCCTGCTGCACACTCTTCTTACTTTCCTCATTCTTTCCCTCTTCCATGTTCCCATATCCACAAAGCTTCTGGGGTGACTTTTAATATGTAATTAACAGAGAGTTCTGTCCAAGATGATGCCAATCCCACACTGTTTGACTACTATGGCTTTGCAATATGGTGAAATCAGGGAGTGCTTTCTGTTAATTACACTGCCATCTCTCCATATCCTATGGCCTGATGTTATTCATATTAGCTATTTCCCCACCCAGGACACTCTTCTCCCGATCCTTGCATGATGACACTTTTATATTCTTCAAATGTTGCCTCAGTCTACCGCCTCCTCTGCCAGAGATCTTCCCTGAGCCCTCAGTTTCTAATGCCCTCCTTTGTCATCTTCTGCGACTCTCTCCATTATCCAGGCTTATTTTTAAACTCACACATCACCACCTAAAGTAATCTGTATTAGGCCTTGTGTGTTTGCATGTTTATGTCTTTCTCCCTTACTAGAATGGAAACTCCAAGAAATGTGGGACTTTGTGTTACTCATACTGTGTCTTCAGCACCAAGAACAATGCTGAGTGTAAAAAATAAGTTCAATAAATATTTTTGAACGGATGACTGAAGGATAAAGCATATAGCACTTACCACAGTGCCTGGTACATCAAGAATATGAAAGAAATGTGCTTAATGTATTTAAGTGTCACCATTCTACCAACTAGTAACCAGTCTAATATTTTCCGATCTGGGTAAGTAGGTTGATATTTTCTAAAGAGAAGTATTTGAATTATCCTGCACATGTCACAACCACTTTCAGCAATAGGTGACCTTAAAAGAGAGGCCCGGGAAATCCCATTAGGTTTTTTTTTTTTTTTTTTTTTTTTAATTTTAATAGAATTGCATTCTATTACTTAAATGCCTTTAGACAACTATATTTATATATAATGTACACACCATAAAATTCACTCCTTTTAAATGTAAGTTCAATGATTTTAAGAATATTTACAGAGTTTTGTGACCATCACCACGATTTAGTTTAAGAACATTCCCATAATCCTAAAGAGATGCACATCTCTGCCAATACATGTTAATTTTCATCTTATTGATAACAATCCTTCTTACAGGTATGAGGTGATATCTCATTGTGATTTTGATTTGTATTTCCCTGATGATTAAGAAGAGGTAGCAAGAACACACAGAACTGTACAAAAAAGATCTTCACGACCCAGATAATGGTGTGATGACTAACCTAGAGCCAGACACCCTGGAACGTGAAGTCAAGTGTGCCTTAGAAAGCATCACTACGAACAAAGCTGGTGGAGGTGATGGAATTCCAGTGGACCTGTTTCAAATCCTGAAAGATGATGCTGTGAAAGTGCTGCACTCAATATGCCAGCAAATTTGGAAAACTCAGCAGTGGCCACAGGACTAGAAAAGGTCAGTTTTCATTCCAATTACAAAGAAAGGCAATGCCAAAGAATGCTCAAAC
Organism: Neotragus moschatus; assembly: GCA_006410615.1. NCBI lineage: Eukaryota > Metazoa > Chordata > Mammalia > Artiodactyla > Bovidae > Neotragus > Neotragus moschatus. The sequence continues at coordinate 92,934 of SJYA01000433.1, read as the reverse complement.
TACCGCACAATTGCACTCACCTCACATGCTAGTAAAGTAATGCTCAAAATTCTGCAAGCCAGTCTTCAGCAATACATGAACCATAAACTTCCTGATGCTCATGCTGGTTTTAGAAAAGGCAGAGGACCCAGAGATCAGATTGCCAACATCCGTTGGATCATGGAAAAAGTAAGAGAGTTCCAGAAAAACATCGATTTCTGCTTTATTGACTCTGCCAAACCTTTGACTATGTGGATCACAATAAACTGGACAATTCTGAAAGATATGGGAAACCCAGACCACCTGACCTGCCTCTTGTGAAGTCTGTATGCAGGTCAGGAAGCAATAGTTAGAACTGGACATGGAACAACAGGCTGTTTCCAAATAGGAAAAGGAGTATGACAAGGCTGTATATTGTCACCCTGCTTATTTAGCTTATATGCAGAGTACATCATGAGAAACTCTGAGCTGGAAGAAACACAGGGTGGAATCAAGATTGCCAGGAGAAATATCAATAACCTCAGATATGGACCCTATGACAGTACCCTTATGGCAGAAAGTGAAGAGGAACTGAAAAGCCTCTTGATGACAGTGAAAGAGGAGAGTGACAAAATTAGCTTAAAGCTCAACATTCAGAAAACGAAGATCATGGCATCTGGTCCCATCACTTCATGGGAANCATTTGAACTGTAGTGTTGAAGGCTCTTGAGAGTCCCTTGGACTGCAAGCAGATCCAACCAGTCCATCCTAAGGAAGATCAGTCCTGAGTGTTCATTGGAAGGACTAATGTTGAAGCTGAAACTCCAATATTTTGGCCACCTGATGTGAAGAGCTGACTCATTTGAAAATACCCTGATGTTGGGAAAGATTGAGGGCAGGAGGAGAAGGGGAAAACAGGGCATGAGATGACTGGATGGCATCACCAACTCAATGGACATGAGTTTGGGTGAACTTAGGAAGTTGGTGATGGACAGGGAGGCCAGACATGCTGCAATTCATGGGGTCGCAAGAGTTGGACACAACTGAGCATCTGAACTGAACTGAACTCATGATCAGTGATGTTGAGCTCCTTTTCATGTTATCAGTACGCGTTGGCTCTATGTACAGTCTTCTCCAGAGAAATTCCTGTGAGATCACTGATGAATTTTTTCTTCCAGTTTTATTGAGATATAATTGGCATATAACACTGTATAAGTTTAAAATGTATAGCATAATGACCTCTGCCCATTTTTAAGCTCGATTTTTTTTGTTTGATTTTGCTATTGAGTAGTATGAATTTTTAAAAAATATTTTGGATATTAATCCCTTATCAGATATATGATTTGCAATATTTCCCCCCATTCAGTAAGTTGTCTTTTCATTAAGAAAATTATTTATTTATTTATTTTTGGTTGTGCTTGGTTTTTTAGTCTGATGGAGTCCCACTTGTTTATTTTTGCTTTTGTTGTCGGAGTAAAAAAATTTTACCATTTAGACTTATGACAAGTAGCTTACTACCTATGTTTTCTTCTAGGAATTTTATGGTTTCAGGTTTTGTGTTCAAGTCTTGAATCCATTTTAAATTGATTTTTGTACATGGTGAATGTCCATTTTATTTCTTTTGCATGTGGTTGTCCAGTTTTCCCAACACTGTTTACTGAGGAGACTGTCCTTTACACATTATATATTCATTACCTCCTTTGTTATAAATAAATTGATCATAAGTGCATGGGTTTATATCTGGGCTCTCTAGTCTGTTTCATTGATATAAGTGTCTTTTTTTATGCCAATATCATACTATTTGATCACTATATCTTCGTAATATAGTTTGAAATCAGGAAGTGTGATGCCTCCACTTGGTTCTTCTTTTTTCTCAAGATTGCTTTGGTTATTTGCAGTCTTTTGTGGTTCCATACAAAGATTAGAATTGTTCTATTTCTGTGTAAAATGTCATTGGAATTTTCATTGTGTTTTTGATTTGCCTTTTCCTAATGAGTAAAGATATTGATGACCTTTTCATGGTCTTATTTATGCCATAGTTTTCAAATTTCTAATTCCATTTATTTGACTCCTTTTCCACCCCCAAATAAGTTCTACCAGGAGTAGGTGATTCTATTAAACTCTAGGTCAACACTCTGTTGACTTCTGCAGGCGTCTTGTATGCGCAGAACTCACAAGGCAGAGGAAAGTGCATAGTCTATGTGTGTGGAGAGTATAGAGAAAGAGGAGCCTTTTAATCAACACCTTTAGGTTAGGAGAGATAAATCCAAAGTGAGAAATAAGGTGAGCAGTGACTGGGACATATATTTATATTTAAACCAGATTTTGTAAAGATAAAACCACCATTTGATATCACAGTCCCACTTCTGAATGTACATATGAAAGAAATAAAACCAGTATTTTGGACATATACCTACACTTTAATGTTGACTGATTATACAGAGTGAAGTAAGCCAGAAAGAAAAACACCAATACAATATACTAACACATATATATGGAATTTAGAAAGATGGTAATGATAACCCTGTATGCGAGACAGCAAAAGAGACACAGATGTATAAAACGGAATTTTGGACTCTGAGGGAGAGGGAGAGGGTGAGATGATTTGGGAGAATGGCATTGAAACATGTATACTATCATGTAAGAAATGAATCGCCAGTCTATGTTCGATACAGGACACAGGATGCTTGAGGCTGGTGCACGGGGATGATCCAGAGAGATGATATGGGGTGGGAGGTGTGAGGGGGATTCAGGATTGGGAACTCATGTACACCCGTGATGGATTCATGTCAATGTATGGCAAAACCAATACAGTATTGTAAAGTAAAATAAAGTAAAAATAAAAATTAAAAAAAAAAGAAAGCTAAAAAAAAAGTTGACTGCCACATTATTCATAGTGGCCAAAATGTGGAAACACTGTAAGTGTCCATTAATGAGTGTATAAATAAAGAAAAATGATAAATAAAGAAAAATATTCGACCCACAATGAAACAGTATTCAGCCACGAAAGAAGGAAATCTGCCATCTACAACATGGATGAACCTGGAGGACATTATGCTGAGTAAATTAAGCCAGAGAAAGAAAAATATTAGATGATCCCACATACTTGGAACCTAAAAAATTTGAACCCATAGAAAAAGAGAGTATAATGGCCAGGAGCTGGGAGAAGTGGGCAGATGCTGGTCAAAGAGTAGAGATTTTATTCGTAAGATGAATAAGTTCTGGGGATCTAATGTAGAGTATGGTAATTATAGCTGATAATATGATATTGTATACTTGAAATTTGCTAAGAGAAGAGATCTTAAGCTTTCTCACTATACACACCTACACACACAGAATGTAATGTCGAGTAACAGAGGTGTTAATTTATTAATGGATGTGGTAATCACTTCACAATATATATGTATATCAAATCATCATATTGGGTACTTTAAATATATACAATTTCATTTGTCTATCATATGTCAATAAAACTGGGAAAGCCAGATTTTGATAATTAAATTTAGACATTTTACTTTGCCTACTCATATTATATTGAAATTTGAGTTTTGTAGAATTATGGGATAGAATCACCGGCAGAAATCTCAGAGATTATCTGGACAGTATTTCTCTCTGATTGGTTCCTCAACCATCAGAACAACAAAGTCTAGAAACTTTCTAGAATTGTAATTCTCAGGCTCTGCCAGAATCCTTCTGAATCAGATACTCTGAGGTAAGGCCCCGCAATCTGTGTTTTAGCAACACAGGTGATTTTTGACACATCCTCCAGGTTGAGAACCCCCAGATCGGGACAATGCCTTCATTTTATAGAAGAGGAAGCTGAAACTCAGGAGGTTATATGATTTGCTCAAGGTCACACACTAAGGGCACCATCTGAGATAAACTTCAGGTCTCCTCTTTCCACAAATCTAAGAAAATTCGCCTATGTCTGTAGATGGTTTAAAGTCACTGGGGACTCACTGTAAAGGAATCATGAATTAATAGTTTTACTTAAGATTAAACCTGCAAATGGAAGAGGCGTGGTGGAGACAGATGAATAAGACGGAACATTCCTTATCTGCAGGGCTTCCCGCCTCTGTGCCACCTGCCTGCTGATTTGGAAGGAGCAGCCAGGGATAACTAAAGAGCACTCAAACCCCTATTACAGGGGCGGAAGATGCCAATGCTCTGTGTATGGCCAGGGTTATTCTTGCCGGGAAGTTGGCCAGTTTGGCTTCTCTCCAGCACAGCCTCTTGGAGGCGTAGCCAGTCAGGACCCTTCTGCCTGTTGTGGGTTGAACTATGTCCCTCAGAAAAGTTCTGTTAAAGTCTTAACACCCCAGTACCTGTGAGTGTGGACCTTATTTGGGAAAAGGGTTTTTGCAGATGTATTTAAAATGCAAATCAAGATGAGGTCTTACTGGATTAGAGAGCCCTAAATCCAATTACTAGTGTCATTATATGAAGAGATCAAAGACCTAGAGACCAAGAGAGATAAGACAGAGATTGTTGTTCAGTCGCTAAGTTGTGTCCGACTCTTTGCAACCCCATGGCACAGACTGCAGTGATTCAGCTGCTGCCTGAGAACACTGAAGATTGCCAGCAAGCACCAGAAGCTGGGAGATGCCAGGAAGGATTTTGAGAGCTTTGAGAGGGAACAGGACCCTGCCAAAACCTTGATTTCAGACTTCTGACCCCCAGAACTGTGAGAGAATAAATTTCTGTTGTTTTAAGACACGCACTTTGTAGAGACTTGTTTTGGCAGCTCTGGGAGGCCAACGCATTGCCGCCCCCCACACCGCCCACAGAGTCTTTACTCTGCCTTCCAGCCTCCTGCCAGCACTGCAGCCAGCAAGGCTCCATCCTGGCCCTGCAGCTTTCACCCTTACAGTTCACTCTCTGCATGACTCTCAGAGGGAGATTTTAAAGCATAAAGCATTCACTTTCCTACCTTGCTAGAAAAACAAAATCCAAATTCTTCGCCTGGCTGGAGTCCTGCCTACCTCTTGGCCCTCAACTCATGGCTTCCCTCTCCAGCTCCACTGACCACAGATCTCCTTTCTGCTTCGGGGAGAGATCAGGCATTCTTTCTTTGATATCGGGCCTTTGTCCCCCCTGTTATTTACATGCTAGTCCCATTCTCTCATGTGTCAGATTAAAAAAAAATTATTTATTAATTTGACTGCACCAGGTCTTAGTTGCAGCAACAGGATCTTTGATCTTTGTTAGAGCTTGCAAGATCTTTAGTGGCAACCTGTGGGATCTAGTTCCCTGACCAGGGATCAAACCCGGGCCTACTGCATTGGGAGAGCAGAGTCTTAGCCACTGGATCACCAGGGAAGTCCCACATGTCAAATTAAAAGCCGAGTCTCCTCCAGGAGTACCTCCCTGACTGCTCTAATTGGATGCAGCCTCCCTCACTTATTGTATAAGAAAGATGTTAGCCACTAATAACATCGACAAGATGTTCAACTAACTCACGTGTAAGGCACTATTCTAAGCACAAATCATGCATCATCTACCTCAATCCTGAAACAGCCTTGAGAGGCAAATTCTACCATCATTCTTATTTTATCAGATGAGAAAGTTGCACAGATTAATCACCTGTCATGATCCTGTTTACATCCTTCATGGCACTTTCCACAGTCTCTAATGACATATGTCATTTATTTCTTTATTATTTGTCACTTCCCCTATAACATGAGCGCCATGAGCATAGAGATCATGATGTATGCTTGGTATACAGCAGGTGCTCCAAAGATAAAGAAATCTCCTAGTACGGGACTACCTTACTTTTTCAGCAAGTGGTAGATGATTGTTCTCTGTCCAGAGAGGCACAGATGAGCTGTTAGTGAGACAAGCCCATTTCTAGACCCATTCTGAAGTGCTAGTACAGTGGTTGATATTACCCCCTGGCTCACCTCATAGCCTTTCAAATAACTCCTTGATGTGATTTCCTTCAAAGGTCACTTATATGCAGTTACTTCCTCTAGAAGGAGATGGGATATAAAGGCCCCCTGAGCTCATTAAAACAAACAAAAACTCCATTTTCATTAGAGGAAGGTGATATTTAATGCTGCCAGACAAGCCTGATTCCACAGAGTTGGCTTCTTTGGAGTCTACTACACTTGCAAGGATCCTCAGATAAATACAGCATGGCCCAGATCTGGGAGGAACACTGATAACTGATGGTCAAAGGCAAGAGAATTATGAGAATGTGGGAGTTCCACAGATAGCTGTGTTAAGTGGAGGGGGGAAAGCTAGGGTTTCAGCTGACCAACTGAGGAAAAAAACCTAATTGAAAAAAACATGAAATTTACAATGTTAAAGTAGACAGGGCACTGTCTTGAGTCAGACTTGGGTTCAAATCTCAGTTCAGCCATTTATTGGGAGGTACTTGCCTACTCTCAGGCTCAGTTTTCTCTTCTGTAAAATGGCCACAGTAGACACTAAGTAAGAAATAACTATTATTACTATAATAGCTTCATTATCTCAGATTAAAAAAAGAGCCCTCCTGAATAACCTACTACATTCTCTCCTCTCATGTCTAATCACTCTCTGAGCCTGCAAACTCAACCTCCTTCACCTCTGCTGAATCTGAACATTTCTATACACCTGTATGGCGCCTCCCAGGTGGCTCAGTGGTAAAGAACCTGCCTCCCAATGCAGGAGACTTAAGAGATGCACATTTGATCTTTGGGTTGGGAAGATCCCCTGCAGGAGGGTAAGGGAACCCACGCCAGTATTCTTGCTTGGAGAATCCCGTGGACAGAGGAGCCTGGCAGGCTACAGTGCATAGGGTTGCAAAGAGTCAGACAGGACTGAAATGGTGGAGAATCCATGCGTCCACCTGTACATGGCTTCCCCTTGATCCTGCCTAGTTCAGCCCACCATCTCTGCCCGGGCACTGCCATGCCTCTTAGCCAGTCCTCCTGCATCTACTCCCACTTAGTCTCCCCACCAGGCGGAGTGGCCTTTTTAAATGCACATCTAAGTAGGGTCTGCTTTTACTTAGAATCCCTATATGACCTCCATTGCTTTTTGAGGACGAGAGCTTTACAAGATCATCCCTGTGGCTTACCAGGCCCTCATACCTTGCCAGGTCCTACTGTACCCCCAACCCTCTCGTGGCTTTCTACACTCTAGTCATGCTGACTTTGACTCTGTAGCTCCTTGCAGCTCCAAGTGGCACTATTCATACGACTTTGCCTCAGGGCCTTTGTACATGATTTCCCAGAATCTAACTTCCTTCAGTTGTAAACCAGAACAATACACATCCATGGAAAAGTTATTTTATGAGATAATAATAACATTCAAAGTTTCCCTCCCCTGCATCCTCTGCCCATCTATGATTTTTGTAATTCTTTCATCACTTTTCCAAAGTACCACTTCCTTGAAACCATCCCTAAATGCAAAGATTAGTTTAGGATCTTCTTTCTTCCTTTATAATTCTCATCATATCTGTAATCATTGATTCAGTTTCTCTCTTCTGTACAAAATGGCAAAGTTCTCAAGAATTGAGTCTGTATCTGTGTTGAGTTTAGGTCACTAAAATATCCCCAGGACCTAATATACCATGGGTACTCTCTAAATATATACTGCACGGGTAACCAAACCAGTTCATGTAGCTGAGGGGACTGTTCCAGAACCACAGCCTCTTCCAGACTTTGTGTTTCTGTTTTCATTTCCATTTGATAAGGCCAAGTATAGGCAAGCTCATCCAAAATAGGTTATTTAATTTGGTACAAATACTCACTTTTCAGACTAAGTCATTGTTCAGGGGTCTGGATACTGACTACTGCCAGGTAGCTAATAACCAGATTATGTCAGTATTGATACTCTGGTTCTCGGGATGATGGTTTGTTTATTGAACTGCCTATTTTAATGGCTCTGAGAATGACCATCAGCAGCCTGGATAACTCAGTACCCCAGCTGGGAACACATGAGTAAACAAAATCATAATTTTTCACTTTGCCAAGCTCAGTAACACTGTTGTGATGAGCCACTAGCAAAGCAGCCATTAGTTAAATAAATAAAGCACAAGGCTAGAAGCAGGATTGCCAGTGCAAGCAGTCTTCTCTTTTGCTGACCATTGATGGACACTATACATGATGTACACCCTGGGGAAGTACTTGGCCCCTGCTTTAATTTGCTAAACATGATGCATCTTCTGGGCTGCATGACTTACTTTGTATTAGTGAAAAATCATTTTCTCGTCTTTTCCCATTTCATTTCCTCAACATATGGTTATTAAGCACCTACTGTCTGTGTAATGAGACCTCTTGGGCAAGCTGCCCAGTACACAACTGTCTTCAGTCCTCTACTGATCCTCAGGCTCAGAGGAAGGCCTGAAATACAAGGAAGCTGATTCCTGGCAAGGAGATACAGAGGTGTCCCAGCTCCTTCAAGAAGCCTGGGAGTTGGTGAAAGCAAATAGACTTGATAACATGAGAGAGTTTCAGGGTTAAGAAAGGTTTCCTTCTTTTTGCAGGGGAGCTTTTTAAAATAAGAAATAGGGGAGATTTTCCCTGCCTTCTTTTCTTGATACTTCTCTTTTGGCTTCATCCACTTAGGTTAGATCTTTCTTTAGATGACATCCAAACATATTAGGGCCGTCCCTGGTGGCTCGGATGGTAACAAATCTGCTTGCAGTGCAGGAGACCTGGGTTCAATCCCTGGGTCAGGAAGATCCCCTGGAGAAGGGAAAGGCAACCCACTCTAGTATTCCAAGCATATTAATGGATCCATAACTCCTGGTGACTATCAGGATCTTAACTCATGGCCTTGGCCACTCACTCCATGGAAGTGTCTCCCATATTCTAGCTTTTCCTCCATCTGTATCTGGATCCCAACTACCTGGGGCTTTGTGGGTTATTTTTATTTCTATGGAGAGTATCAGTTAGAAACCAGCTCCTATAAGTGCCAAAAGAGCAATGCTGAAGGCTACCAATGTTTACATAGAATCTATTTATATTACCATTACTTTATCACTTTACCCCAAAGTAAACTGGCAAGGTATATACAGTATTAACAACCTTGGATTATACTTGAGGAAACAGAGGTTTGAGGTTATATTGCTCAGGCTCACAATTTCTAAGGTTCAGCCTGTATTGGCGCTGAGGTCAATCCCACTCTCAAGTGTGTGCACTCTCTGTCCACTATGACAGACAAACAGATTTGAGTAGAAAGACTGCAAAGAAAAGATGATCGGGGACTTTCCTAGTGGTCCAGTGGTTAAGACTTCCAATGCAGGAGGTGTGGGCTCTGGTTGGGGAACTACCACATAACAGTCACATATTATGTGCTGTGGACAAAACAAATTTTTTTTAATTAGAAAAGATGATTGAAGGATCTTAAAAAAAAGAAGCCTAAGGAAGAGAGAGGCTAGATAGATAACAAAAGTGGCAGGAAAACATACAAAATATAGAAAACAAAAACTGGACAAATTAGGTAACATAATCACGATGGTGTGATCACTCACCTAGAGCCAGACACCCTGGAATGCGAAGTCAAGTGGGCCTTAGNGCAGGAGGAGAAGGGGACGACTGAGGATGAGATGGCTGGATGGCATCACTGACTCGATGGGCGTGAGTCTGAGTGAACTCCGGGAGTTGGTGATGGACAGGGAGGCCTGGCGTGCTGCGATTCATGGTGTCGCAAAGAGTCAGACATGACTGAGCGACTGAACTGAACTTATGAAGGAGGCCAGGACTATAAATCAGTCTTCAAATGCAGGAAGATATGTCTCTCTAGAATACTATTGATGTTTAAAGACATGAAAACACTGAAACTTCTCTACTCTTTAAATATTATTCTGTATTAAATCTTCTACTTCCTAATTAAATCTTCCAATTAAATCTTCTACCTCCTTCTACTTAACTGCTCCCTTTCCTTCTCCACCTCAACCAAGTAATCATGAAGTTTTGTCCTTCACCTCCAGTTTCTTCCCAATTCTGCTCATGTCTCTCCATTCCTACTGTAAACATCTCAGTTCAGCCCCCCAACATCTGTCACCTCAATTGCTGCAACTCTGCTACAACTGTGGTTTATTTGCCAGCATCCTTTGCTAGACTACGAATGTCTAAAGGATGCTGTCTTATCCACAGAGCTTAGCCCAGAGTCTGACACACAGTACATGCCCAATAAATGACTCATGCTTCCAGTCATTAGAAGAAGCCAATGGGAAACTGACACAGACCTTCCTCCACGTGCTGGTCCCCTGAGATGGGTCAGAAGCTCCACATCCAAGAATGAAGGAACCTCACCCATTTCAATCCATCTTCAGCATAAAGGGCAGCATTTATTTTTGTTGCGAATGGATGACAAGGAATACACCTTTTGGGATTAATTGCATGCTAGAACTTTGAAGGGACTATTTTGCTCTCCTCTGTGTCATTACTGGACTTCCCAGGTAGCGCTAGTGGTAAAGAACTTGCCTGCCAATACAGGAGATACAGACTCAATCCCTGGGTCAGGAAAATCACCTGGACGAGGGCACGGCAACCCACTCCAGTATTCTTGCCTGGAGAATCCCATGGACAGAGGAGCCTGGCGAGCTGCAGTCCATAGGGTCGCAAAGAGTCAGACATGACTGAAGCTACTTAGCAGGCATACATATGTCATTATTTTCTGTCTTTAGAGTGGAGATGAAAGGACTCTTTGTCAGCAACAGTCCTTGCAAACTCCTTCCATCAGCTGGGGGAACAGTCACACTTGAGCGGAGGGTTCTTGAGCAGTGATGATCCCAACCCAATTGTGTCCCTGCCTGCAACCTCTCCCTGCTTTGCACTTGATCACCTTAGGGGCGGCCTGTTGGGAGAAGGCCAGACTCCTCTATATGTTTGGCAGCAGAGTACTTGGACCAAACAATTGCCATTCATTCATTGAAAATGCATTTCTTAGTAGTTTACTGTCTTCCAGGTATAATTCCACATGCTAAAGACTCAAGAGTGAGCTGACCGAACATAACCTCTGCCATGATGGAGATAATATACAAACTGGGGGTACAGATAGTAAACTGATCAATAAGTAAACAGGGTGCAGAAATGAAACTTCTCTGCTGACTTTGGAGAGCCCAGGATTACATCTGCTGCACCTTGGCATATGGGGCCAGAGCCATATTACCTGTATCCTGGAGAGTCACTAAGTTTAGCCCTCTTAGCCCCTCTCAGTGACGCCTCTGCAGGCCAGTGCCATGGCTGGAATTAGGCTTCTGAGATGAATCAGTCCCAGCTCCACATGAAGGTAGCCCAGCCAGGATGTGTGTGTGGACTTTCTAGAAAGCAGTTTTAAATGCAAAGGGCCATGCTGTGCCATTATACAGGGACAGCAGGATTAGAGAGAAGGAAGAGGAAATTAACTCAAGAGGAGCTGGGGCTGATCCAAAGCGCTCGCTGGGACTTAGCACCAAGGTCCCCCTCCGCAGCTAAGAGGACAAGAGTCCCTCCTTAGTCATATTTCCCTCCCCAAAAAAGGCAGCAAACAAGTCAAAGATGGCGTGACATTTAAAGAAAGAAAACATTCTCAGGAGGTGAAGGAACTTGCCCGAGGTCACAGAGTCAGTGCCAACGTGGGACCGGAATTTGGTCTAAAACTTCCAGCCCAGTTTCCTTCCCATTGTGCAATGCTGCCTATGAACATAAAATCTTAGGGGGTAATACGCTTTCCTGAAACTAGTTTGGACAAGTGTCAGTCTCCTTAAGGAAATGAGAGAGCACCATGATGAGTGACTGGGGTGATCTGCCTGTGTTTTCCTGTCTACTATTTTATCATCTGCTGAGAGGAGTGAAACCTCTGAGCCAGGTGGTCTTGGCAGGTGGGGGCTCTGCAGTCAGAAAGGAGACTGCCTGTGTGAGGAGAGGTAGGTTGGGGGAGGGAGGCCTGGGGTGATTTGACCCAGTGGGTAGAGCCACCCAAAGATCTCACCGTGTCTACAGAAGCGTGCATGATTTCCCAAATCTTTCTTAACTACATTTCCTGATTAAAATCCATCTAGTCTGTGATCCATCTTTTCCAAGACTATTCCAGGTATGCAGAGTAAGCTGATTTTCACCAAGTAAATTGGGTTGTCCAGATATAAGAATGGTTTAATTGTAATCTCTTCAATTCTTTGAGCCAAACAGGTGACTGTGGTGGAATATCAGGCATTTAAGCGTTATTGGAGTGGGACAGTGCTGGGTATATGTGTTTGTGTGTGTATTCGTCCATATGTTTGAGAGAGAGAGGTTTCAGAATCAATGGAGCTTTTCCAACACTGTTCAGTGACTATGATGTTTATGTCTAAAATAAACAGAATCCATAGAGGGAAAGCTGGGGACCAAGGATAGAAGACAGAGGAAGTTAGAAGGGGCAGAATGCCTGGGAGATGACCTGATCAGTATTCAGGTGACACAGAAAGGCAGGTCACAGCAGGTGGGGTCACAGGATAGGAATCATCTGTGAATCTCCACTCTGGGTGACTGGGGATCTGGGGGTCCATGGATTGCTACGGACTCTGTTGTTCCCATCTTGGCAAGGCTTGGAGGCTGCTGAACAGCTGTCTGTGTGATGCCTCCTCCTGCCTGCAAGGACCATGAACCATATAGACAGAGATCATATCCTGGCCTGGTCTCCACAGGCAGGTCCATTGCCTTCTTTTTACTCTGCAGAGCTCTTGGACCTCTCATGTCAAGTCCCTTGAGAAATCTCCAGAAACAGACTCAGTCACTGAGCTCTTCATTGGCCTGTCAGAGGTGAGACGCTCTCCCAATTCACAGTGATACACTTGGCATCCAAGCCCTTAGGCCCGGTGAGGGCAGAGGCTTCTCATCCCTGGGTGGAAGCTTGTTTCCCGACCTTGAGCTTCCATTCATCCCACACGGTTCCATACTGGAAGATAGGCTTAGGGGTGCCATTGTGAATCAACTCATCCATTCATTCCACAAGCATTTTCCGAGTGTCAGCTCTTGCCAGGGGCCATGTTTGATAATGGGAAGTCAATAGCAAGTAAAGTAGCCACAGTTTCTGTCTCCATGGAACGTATGGTTTAGTGGAAGAACAGATGGTAATCAAATAATTGGTTAATAATCAAATACATAATCACAAACTCATAAATGCATGGCATGTTCTGAGAATATTTATACTGGGAGTGGATCCAGTCTGGTGTTGGCTGGCAGAATCCTTTTGTGGTCTTTGTCAGAATCCTGTTGTGGTCTTGGCTTCTGAGAAGTCCCCAAGCTCACAAACCTGCACCATACTTTCCTCCACTGCCCAGGGTCTGGGCTGTGGCTCATTCCCTGGACTTTCTCAGAACCGCCACTGTGATGGTGACGCCTTTACTTATGCGAGCTGGTATCTGGTATGTAACCAGCATTGGCACAGGACACTGGCCTAAGGCACCCCAAACACTCCCCTTTTTAAAATTATTCCACCGGCTTTGTAGCTCATGGCCTTCTAGCTGTCTTGGCACCAGCCTGATTCTGCTACACTCTGTACTCAGCCTCTCACTTCTCTGCCTACGTTGTGTAAACACAACATAATAAAGCGCAATGGGTATCAAAAAGAGCCAACCCTAAATTCTAACTTTGAAGGCACCTGCCTCTTCCCCTGCCATTATTTCTGAGGCTGCCCCAGATTTCAGGCCTGCTTGTATGGAGTTTCCTCCCCAGCCTGTGTCATCCCACAGCTCTGAAGGGCGCTGGTTTCTGTTACTGATGCTCCTGCCTCAGCACCAAGCTCTGGTCAGCTCTGTGCTCCTCCGTGGGAGCCTGGACTCTGAGAGTGTGTGTGGCGTTTGTCAGCACGTGGGCTTTGCTGACTCTAGGGCCCTTGACAAAGATTCTCTTCGTTATCAAACTCTAGCCAGGCTCCTCTAAGCCTTCTTCTCCATGAGGACAGTCAAGCTTGGTCCATGAAAACTTGAACAAACACTGACATAGTTCCTAACAGCCCAAGGCTGCATCTCTAGGATAACCCTAGCCCCTTGAAGTGCCTGCTTTAGCAAACTCAAGGCTGCTGAAAGAATTTACTGTTTGTTTCGGCCCACACCTGAAGACAGGGCCCTTCTCTCAGCCTCTGTGGGAGGTCGGGAGCCTAACTTCCATAAGTGCCAGTTAGGAGATCAGCTGGGTTTTAGGGGCCAACTCCTCTCCTGCTTGTTGTTATTTTTCTCTACTGAGCTCCTGAACCCCACCCTATGCCCTCATTCTCCCTTTAACGTGCCCAGGTTCCTTTGTGTAAATCAAAGCTGAGTTCAGTTCACATTGGATTTTTTCTCCTATTATTTCCCCATTTAATCAACATATTACTGATTACAATCCCTCCTTATCTCTGACTAGTGTCCATCTTTAATTTTTTGAAACCCTGAAAGTGAGACCAGGACACTGTGACTCACCCATAGCTTTACCTAAAAATGTGCTGCTGCTGCTGCTGCTGCTGCTGCTGCTGCCAAGTCACTTCAGTCATGTCCGACANATATTACTGATTACAATCCCTCCTTATCTCTGACTAGTGTCCATCTTTAATTTTTTGAAACCCTGAAAGTGAGACCAGGACACTGTGACTCACCCATAGCTTTACCTAAAAATGTGCTGCTGCTGCTGCTGCTGCTGCTGCTGCTGCCAAGTCACTTCAGTCATGTCCGACATTGTGCGACCCCATAGATGGCAGCCCACCAGGCTCCCCCGTCCCTGGGATTCTCCAGGCAAGAACACTGGCGTGGGTTGCCATTTCCTTCTCCAACGCATGAAAGTGAAAAGTGAAAGTGAAGTAGCTTAGTCATGTCCAACTCTTCGCAACCCCATGGAAGTAGCCCACCAGGCTCCTCCGTCCATGGGATTTCCCAGGCAGGAACACTGGAAGGGGTTGCCATTTCCTCCTTCAGGGGATCTTCCCAACTCAGGGACAGAACCTGAATCTCCTACACTGGCAGGTGAATTCTCTACTGCTGAGCCACCGGGGAAGCCCTTGATTCTCATAAGCACCTCTATTTCCCAGGTGAAGGCATTTATTTGAAGAACGCTCTAATACTATTTTAACCAAATGCTGAATTACATTAGCTCTGCTGGTCTGCATATTTTAGGGGTACAGACTTTACGTGAGAAATCAAAACACTTTCTTGGGTCTGGAGAAATAAAATTGCTACCCAAGCTTATGTCAGATAAAGCATGCTGTATTTATAAATCTCTTGGGAGCTCACTTTTCCTAGGAAAAGTGAAGTTATATTATGAAGTAAAGTTTCTGCTTCAGCGAGGAGCTTGTTATCATTAATTTTCTGTTTTTATGGAATTGATGGCAAGTGAAAGCTTTCACTAGAGTAATTAAAATACCACTCTCCTCTGAAGAAAGAAGTGATGCATGCTGGGCTTCTAGGAACTGGCCATGGCTCAAATTGCACTTACCTGGATGTGCATTTTGTTGACTGGAAAAAAAATTGAAAACTACAAACAAGGGCGTAGCACAGACTGCTGAATGGCATGACAGTGTCTGTGTATGAAAGAGATTTCTGTTCTTATTAGGAGGCTTGATTACACGGTTCTCAAATTTCCCCTTAAGCTTCCTGAGATGAGTGTGAGGTGCAACCTTGTAAATTGTCAGCACATATAAAGCTAAGATTTAGAGAGTGGTTTCCACTGTGCCTCCTATAAAATGTGTCCCACGAGAAAGATTAGTATCAATCACAGGCTTATTGGAGAGGGAGATGGGAACCAATGATAACCTGGCACTATCAACTAGAGTAATGGTCTAAGAAGAAAAAGCAATCAGAGAGGAGAAAGGAATATCCAGAAAGAAAGACAGAAGTAGAAAATCAGAATGCAATGCATCATATTGATGAACAGGAGCTGTTATGGAGACAAAGCTCAAGTGAACAATGCTGTTCTCAAACAATGGGTATCACCTGCTGCTTAGCCTAAGGGGAATGCAAGCTCACTAACATATCACCTCTGGCAACCTGACTCTGGCAGCACCAAAATGTAATAAAATCATCACCACTCAGGAGTCTTACCTGTCTTACTTGAGATTCATTTGCTAATTCCAGAGGCTGCTAAAAGAAAAAGTGGCATTCTGGTTTCACAGATAACTTCATCTTGGAAGAGATAAAAGCAACAACCTCTAGATTCAACCAGTTTGGTTTGTTGGATTCTGGTTATTGGGAATTGTTATTCCTTGGGATGTGAGTGGATAATGACAGAATGAAGGACAGGTCTGACTGCTTTTGCAGTTCAGTTCAGTCCATCGCCCAGTCGTGTCCAACTCTGAGACCCCATGGACTGCAGCACGCCAGGCTTCCTTGTCCTTCACCAACTCCTGGAGCTTGCTCAAACTCATGTCCATCAAGGCAGTGATGCCATCCAACCATCTCATCCTCTGTTGTCTCGTTCTCCTCCTGCCCTCAATCTTTCCCACCATCAGGGTCTTTTCCAGTGAGTCAGTTCTTTGCATCAGGTGGTTAAAATATTGGAGTTTCAGCTTCAGCATCAGTCCTTCCAATGAATATTCAGGACTGATTTCCCCTAGGATGGACTGGTTGGATCTCCTTGCAGTCCAAGGAACTCTCAAGAGTCGCCTCCAACACCACAGTTCAAAAGCATCAATTCTTTGGTTGGCAAAGCAATCTCTCTGCTTTTNCATCAGGTGGCCAAAGTATTGGAGCTTCAGCTTCAGCATCAGTCCTTCCAATGAATATTCAGGACTGATTTCCCCTAGGATGGACTGGTTGGATCTCCTTGCAGTCCAAGGAACTCTCAAGAGTCGCCTCCAACACCACAGTTCAAAAGCATCAATTCTTTGGTTGGCAAAGCAATCTCTCTGCTTTTTAATATGCTGTCTAGGTTGGTCATAGCTTTTCTTCCAAGAAGCAAGTGTCTTTTAATTTCATGGCTGTAGTCACCATCTGAGTGATTTTGGAGCCCCCCAAAATAGAGTCTGTCATGGTTTCCATTGTTTCACCATCTATTTGTCTTGAAGTGATGGACCAGATGCCATGATCTTTGTTTTCTGAATGTTGAGTTTAAAGCCAGCTTTTTCACTCTCCTCTCTCACTTTCATCAAGAGGCTCTTTAGTTCCTCACTTTTTGCCATAAGGGTGGTGTCATCTGCATATCTGAAGTTATTGATATTTCTCCTGGCAATCTTGATTTCAATTTGGGCTTCATCCAGCAAAGCATTTCTCATGATGTACTCTGCATATAAGTTAAATAAGCAGGGTGACAATATACAGCCTTGACGTACTCCTTTCCTAGTTTGGAAGCAGTCTGTTGTTCCATGTCCAGTTCTAACTGTTGCTTCCTGACCTGCATATAGGTTTCTCAGGAGGCAGGTGAGGTGATCTGGTATTCCCATCTCTTGAAAAATTTTCCACAGTTTGTTGTGATCCACATAGACAAAGATTTGGCAGAGTCAAAAAAGCAGAAATAGATGTTTTTCTGGAACTCTCTTGCTTTTTTGATGATCCATTGGATGTTGGCAATATGATCTCTGGTTCCTCTGCCTTTTCTAAATTCATCTTGAACATCTGGAAGTTCACAATTCACGTACTGTTGAAGCCTGACTTGGAGAATTTTGAGCATTACTTTGCTAGTAATGAGATGAAGGCTGTTGTATGGTAGTTTGAACATTCTTTAGCATTGCCTTTCTTTGGAATTTGAGTGAATACTGACCTTTTCCAGTCCTGTGGCCACTGCTGAGTTTTCCAAACTTGCTGGCATATTCAGTGCAGCACTTGCACAGCATCATCTTTTAGGATTTGAAATAGCTCAACTGGAATTCTATCACCTCCATTAGCTTTGTTCATAGTGATGCTTCCCTAAGGCCCAGATGACTTTGCATTCTATGATGTCTGCCTCTAGGTGAGTGATCACACCATCGTGGTTATCTGGATCATGAAGATCTATTTTGTATAGTTCTCCTATGTATTCTTGCCACCTCCTAATATCTTCTGCTTCTGTTAGGTCCATACTATTTCTGTCTTTTATTGTGCCCATCTTTGCATGAAATATTCTCTTGTATCTCTAATTTTATTGAAGCGATTTCTAGTCTGTCCCATTCTATTGTTTTCCTCTATATCTTTGCACTGATAGTCCCTGGTAACGTGTCTGCCTACAATGTGGAAGATCTGGGTTCAATCCCTGGGTCAGGAGGATTTCCTGGAGAAGGAAACGGCAACCCACTCCAGTATTCTTGCCTGGAAAATCCCATGGATGGAGGAGCCTGGTAGGCTACAGTCCATGGGGTCGCAAAGAGTCGGACACGACTGTCTTCACTTTCACTTTGCATTGATCACCGAGGAAGGGTTTCTCATCTCCCCTTGCTATTCTTTGGAACTCTGCACACAGATGGATATCTTTTCTTTTCTCCTTTGCCTTTTGCTTCTCTTCTTTTCTCAGCTTTTTGTAAGGCCTCCTCAGACAACCATTTTGCCTTTTTGCATTTCTTTTTCTTGGTGATGATCTTGATCACAGCCTCCTGTATAGTGTTATGAACCTCTGTCCATAGTTCTTCAGGTACTCTACCAGATCTAATCCCTGGAATCTGTCACTTCCATTGTATGACCATAAGGGATTTGACTTACGTCATAACTGAATGGTCTAGTGGTTTTCCCTACTTTGTCTAATTTCAGTCTGAATTTGGCAATAAGGAGTTCTTGATTTGAGCCACAGTCAGCTTCCAGTCTTTTTTTTGCTAACTGTATAGAGCTTCTCCATCTTTGGCTGCAAATAAATAAACTAATGAAACTTATCACATGGACCACAGCCTTGTCTAACTCAATGAAACTATGAGCCATGCTGTGTAGGGCCACTCAAGATGGATCATGGTGGAGAGTTCTGACAAACTGTGGTCTACTGAAAAAGGGAACGGCAAACCACTTCAGTATTCTTGCCTTGAGAACCCCATTAACAGTGAAAAGGTAAAAAGATATGACACTGAAGGATGAGCTCCCCAGATTGGTAGGGGCCCAATATGCTTCTGGAGTCAATAGTAGAGAAATAACTCCAGAAAGAATGAAGAGATGGAGCCAAAGCATAAACAATGCCCAATTGTGGATGTGATTGGTGATGGAAATAAAGTCCAGTGCTGTAAAGAACAGTATTGCATATGAACCTGGAATGTTAGGTCCATGAATCAAGGTAAATTGGAAGTGGTCCAACAAGAGATGGCAAGAGTGAACTTGGACATTTTAGAAATCAGTGAACTAAAATTGACTGGAATGGGTAAATTCAACTCAGATGACCATTATATCTACTACTGTGGGCAAGAATCCCTTAGAAGAAATGGAGTAGCCCTCATAGTCAACAAATGAGCCTGAAATGCAGTACTTGGATGCAATCTCAAAAACAACAGAATGACCTCTATTCATTTCCAAGGCAAACCATTCAATATCATGGTAATCCAAGTCTATCTCCCAACCAGTAATGCTGAATAAGCTGAAGTTGAATGGTTCTATGAAGACCTGCAAGACCTTCTAGAACTAACACCCCAAAAGGATGTCCTCCTCATTATATGGTCTAGAATGCAAAAGCAGCACATCAAGAGATAGATACCTGAAGTAACAGGCAAATTTGGCCTTGGAGTACAAAATGAAGCAGGGTAAAGGTTAACAGAGTTTTGCCAAGAGAACGCACTGGTCATAGCAAACACCCTCTTCCAACAACACAAGAGAATACTCTACATATGGATGTCACCAGATGGCCAACACCGAAATCAGATTGACTGTTTATATATATATATATATATATTTATTTATTTGGCTGGGTTGGGTCTTAGTTGTGGCATGCAGGATCTTTGATCTTTGTTGCAGCATGAGAGATCTAGTTTCCTGACCTGGGATTGAACCTAGGTCTTCTGCATTGGGAACAGAGAGCCTTAGCTACTGGACCACCAGGGAAGTCCCTTTTTTAAAAAGACTGATCTGAAGTTTTTCATGTTCTGGAATTCTTTGACTCTCCTCTTATCAAGAAGTTCAGTCTAATCCTCCTTGCCCTAACTATGGATTGAGCTTAGCACTTTGCATGCGTGCTAAGTCACTTCAGACTCTTTGCGACCCTATGGACTGTAACCTGCCAGTCTCCTCTGTCCATGGAATTCTCCAGGCAATAATACTGGAGTGGGTTGCCATGCCCTCTTCCAAGGGATCTTACCAACCCAGGGATTGAACCCGTGTCTCTTATGTCTCCTGTATTGGTAGGCAGGCTCTTTACCACAAGCACCACCTGGTAAGCCAAGCTTAGTGCCTTACCTGCAGTGAATGGAATGCCCTAGAATGCTGTTAAGGCATCTGTGGGGCTCTGTGTCTTGGGATACTTGACCTTGGGACCCAGCAGCCATGCTATGAGGAAGCCCAGGCAACAGAAAGAGGCCATTTGTTGGTGTTCTGGCCAATGGGTCCTACTGAGGTCCCAGCCCAAAGCCATCATCAGCCTCCAGAGATGTCAGGGTGTTTTTAATGATTCCAGCTCCAGACTCTGACTGTAATCATATGAATCACAATAAAGATCTTGATGGAGATCTGGATCAAACCTCACAACTGAGAGATAATAGTAGCAAATGATTCTTGTGTTTTTACACCAAGTTTATTATATATTTATTATAGTTTATTTTTTTAACTAATGCATTTATTAGGAGACATGGCATGAACACCATTGGCCCCTCTCTCCCAAACAATAGAACTATTGATGAGAAGGAAGTGAAAATACTTATGAACTGCCTCATGAGTGCAACACCACAGCCTCGAATACCCCTTAGAACCACATTCTAGGCACTTTAAAAATACCAATTAAATAGAGAATTCTCTCCAAAGCATAGCAGTCATCATTACATGGACCATAAGGTGAGTTCACAGTTTAAAAAAACAGAAACAGGCTCAAAAACATATAATACAAACTTATGGCTATCAAACGGGAAAAGGAGTTAAATGAAGAGCATGGGATTAAAGGATACCTACTACTATAATATAAAGTAGATAAACAGCAGAGATTTACTGTACAGCACAGGGAGCTATGATCAGTATTTTGTAATAACCTATAATGGAAAATAATCTGAAAAAAAAAACTGAATCACTTTGCTGTATACTTGAAACTAACACAATATTGTACATCAATTGTATTCTATATTTCAATAAGAAAAAAAGTGTCCCCACTCCACTGTTCAGAGCTATTGCTAAAACTTTTGCTCAATGTTATTATCACAATTAAAGTTTTCTTCATCATCAAAATAATATGGACAGTTGGCTCAATTCTTTGCATTATTTTGATAGTATAAACACAATCTGAGAGATTTTCATGTAGCATATGGTCTGGATCTTTCTGCTAAACTATTGTGCTGGCAATGTGGCCTGGTGTCTGTAGTCTGATTCCAAGGGTGTTTAGTTTTCAGGTCAATTTAAAGTCTAAGGAAGACAGGAATGTGCATGAGGCAAATGAAACAGGAAACACTCTTCCATTTGTCTATGAACAAAACGACAATTTTAAATGTGACAAACGCATTTTTTTAAGTGTGTGCCAGGGCTGCAGATACCTCCAGGGTGGGCTTTTCTAGCAAAGGGAACTAATCTTCTAAACAGTGTAACTGCAACTGGGCAAGAACTTTCGGTGACCCTTCCACTACTTTTTTTAAAAAAAATTATTATTGTTCAGTCACTAAGTCATATCTGACTTTTTGTGACCCTATGGACTGCAGCACTCCAGGCTTCCCTGTTTTTTTACTATCTTCTGTAGTTTGTTCAAGTTCATGTCCATTGAGTTGATGATGACATCCAACCAACTCTCTTTTCCTTTTACCTTAAATCTTTCCCAGTATCAGGGTCTTTTCCAATAAGGCGGCTCTTTGCATCAAGTGGCCAGAGTATTGGAGCTTCAGCATTAGCATTAGTCCTTCCAATGAATATTCAGGTTTGATTTCCTTTAGAATTGACTGGTTTGATCTCGCTACAGTCTAAGGGACTCTCAAGAACCTTCTCCAGCACCACAATTAGAAAGGATCAGTACTTTGGTGTTCAACCTTCTTTTATAGTCCAACTCTCACATTCATATATGACTACCAGAGAAACCATAGCTTTGACTTTATGGGCCTTTGTCTGCAAACTGATGTCTCTGCTTTTTAATGTACTGTCTAGGTTTGTCATAGCTTTCCTTCTGAGGACCAAGTGTCTTTGAAAGTCATGACTGCAGTCACCATCTGCAGTGATCTGGGAACACAAGAAAATAAAATCTGTCACTATTGGCACTTTTTCCTCCATTTACATGAAGTGACAGGACTGGATGCCACTATTTTTGGCATCTAGTTTTTTGAATATTTAGTTTAAGCCAGTTTGTTCACTCTCCTCTTTCACCCTCATCGAAGCTCTTTAGTTCCTCTTTGCTTTCTGCCGTTAAAGTGGTATCATCTGCATGTCTGGGGTTGTTGATATTTCTCCCAGCAATCATGATTCCAGCTTGTGATTCATTCAGCCCAGCATTTTGCATGGTGTACTCTGCATATAAGTTAAGCAAGCAGGCTGACAATATACAGCCTTGTGGTACTCCTTTCCCAATTTTGAACCAGTCCTTTGTTCCACGTCTGGTTCTAACTGTTGCTTCTTTACTGACATAAAGGTTTCTCAGGAGACAGGAAATGTGGTCTGGTATTCCAATCTCTAAGAATTTTCCACAGTTTGTTGTGATCCACACAGTCAAAGGTTTTTGTGTAGTCAATGAAGCAGATGTTTTTCTGGAATTCCCCTGCTTTCTCTATGATCCAACTGCTGCTGCTAAGTCACTTCAGTCTTGTCCGACTCAGTGCGACCCCATAGACGGCAGTCCACCAGGCTCCTCTGTCCTTGGGATTCTCCAGGCAAGAACACTGGAGTGGGTTGCCATTTCCTTCTCCAATCCATGAAAGTGAAAAGTGAAAGTGAAGTCACTGAATTCATGTGCGACTATTAGCAACCCCATGGACTGCAGCCCACCAGGCTCCTCCGCCCATGGGATTTTCCAGGAAAGAGTACTGGAGTTGGGTGCCATTGCCTTCTCTGTATGATCCAACAAATGTTGGCAATATCTGTTACTTAGATTACTGTGAAAAAAGGACTCATGTGCCACATTTCCTTCAGTTCAGTTCAGTTCAGTCGCTCAGTTGTCTGACTTTGTGACCACATGAATCACAGCACGCTAGGTCTCCCTGTCTATCACCATCTCCTGGAGTTTACTCAGACTCAAGTCCATCAAGTCAGTGATGCTATCCAGCCATCTCATCCTCTGTCGTTACCTTTTCTTCCTGCTCCCAATCCCTCCCAGCATCAGGATCTTTTCCAATGAATCAACTCTTTGCATGATGTGGCCAAAGTATTGGAGTTTCAGNGAGTTGACTCATTGGAAAAGACTCTGATGCTGGGAGGGATTGTGGGCAGGAGTAGAAGGGGACGACAGAGGATGAGATGGCTGGATGGCATCACTGACTTGATGGACCTGAGTCTGAGTGAACTCTGGGAGTTGGTGATGGACAGGGAGACCTGGTGTGGTGCGATTCATGGGGTCGCAAAGAGTCAGGCATGACTGAGCAACTGAACTTAACTGAACTGATGTACATTTTTTAATTGCACACATTTAATAGACTACAGTGTAATATAAATATCACTTTTATACTCACTGGGAAGCCAAAAAATTGGTGTGACTTGCTTTAATGTGATATTTGCTTAGTGGTTGTGATCTGGAACCAGACCTACAATATTGCCAGGGTATGCTTGTACAAAAACAGAAGTGAAACTGCCATGTGACCAGTCCACTATATTTCTCACAAAATATAGTGAGAAAAAAAGCTTTCTCACAAGAAAGCTTCAGTGAAACATATGCTGAGGCATGAGACCAAGTACAGTTTAATCAATATCAAGAATGCTCTATAAATATAAGTTAATAAAGTATTCATTAATTTAATAGACATCAACTCTGTTGTTCAGTTGCTAAGTCATGTCTGACTCTTTGTGACCCCATGGACTGAAGCATGCCAGATTTCCCTGTCCTTCACTATCTACCAGAGTTTGCTCAAATTCATGTCCATTGAGTTGGTGACACTAACCATCTTATCCTCTGCTTCCTCCTTCTCCTTTTGCCTTCAGTCTTTGCCAGCATCAGGGTCTTTTCCAATGAGTCAGCTCTTCACATCAGGTGGAAAAGTACTGGAGCTTCAGCAGCCGTCCTTCCATTTCACATTCAAGGTTGATTTCCTTTTGGATTGACTAGTTTGATCTCCTTGCAGTTCAAGGGGCTCTCAAGAGTCTTCTCTAGCACTATAATTTAGCAATTTGGAAGCATCAATGCTTTAGCGTTCAGCCTACTTTATGGTTCAACTCTTACATCCATACATGACTACTGGAAAAACCATAGCTTTGACTAGACAGATTTTTGTTGGCAAAGTGATGTCTCCGCTTTTCNACTAGTTTGATCTCCTTGCAGTTCAAGGGGCTCTCAAGAGTCTTCTCTAGCACTATAATTTAGCAATTTGGAAGCATCAATGCTTTAGCGTTCAGCCTACTTTATGGTTCAACTCTTACATCCATACATGACTACTGGAAAAACCATAGCTTTGACTAGACAGATTTTTGTTGGCAAAGTGATGTCTCCGCTTTTCAATATGCTGTTTAGGTTGGTCATAGCTTTTCTTCCAAGGAGCAAGCGTCTTTTAATTTCATGGCTGCAGTGACTTGGAGACCAATAAAACAAAATGTGCCACTGTTTCCACTTTTTCCCCTTCTATTTACCATAAAGTGATGGGACCCAATAAAATGACCTTCGTTTTCTTTTAATGCTGAATTTTAAAGACATAGGCTTAGCCTTTGCTCTGTTCCAAAGTCTGCACTGAAGAGTGGGGTGACACAGGAAAGCTGCACTACAGTCCAGGACTTCGAGGCTTGTGAAGCAGCTGAGCAGACCATAATGTCGTTCTGAGTGACTGGTTAGGTGAGGATGGTGTCGAGGCCAGAAAGGCAAGTTGAACAGCAAATTGGAAGTTAGCTCAGGGGCCATTGGGTACCAGAGAGGGCACGTGCAAATTCAGGAGTAGGGTACACTGTTGGGCAAACACACCAGAATCATCTGTGGGTCCAGCAAACAAGGGATATTTCATGGCAGTCTTTATTTTATTATTTAAAATGGAGGGTGGTGGAATCAGAATCGACCTTTAAAAAGCTATCTGGTTGCAGTGAAAAGAAAAGATCATCAGAGGAGTGTATTTGGAAGCAAGAAGACCTCTAGAAGGGTCTAGGGAGAGGATGATGGTCCATGTCAAGGAGGCAGCAATAGAGATGCAGGTGAAGAGAGTTAGAAGGGAGAACCATAAGGTGTAGAGTCATTCATTCAGTCAAGAAATACTGATTTCAAAATTAGGCATGGGGGATACAATACCAAAGTGGGACATTTGGTTGCTGTTTAGTCACTAAGTCATGTCTGACTCTTTTGCGCCCCTATGGACTGTAGCCCTCCAGGCTTCTCTGTCCATTGGATTTCCCAGGCAAGAACACTGGAGTAGGTTGCCATTTCCTCCTCCATGGGATCTTCCCAATCAAAGGACTGAGCCCTCGTCTCTTGTGTCTCCTGTTTTGGTGGGGGGGGATTCTTTACCACTGAACCACCAGGGAAGCCCAAGGAAGGAAGACATGAGCTATATTTCTTTACTATAGACTTATGACCATGTGTGTGTGGGAAATGAAGTGGAGTTGAGGGTTGCCTCTGGGATGTGCCTTTCAGAGACTGATCCCCCTATAGCCTATGGAAATTGCTGATTTCCTCTTCATTACAGAAAACATTGTTAAAATTTTTAATATCTACTTATTTCTCTGTCCAAAAGGAACATTCCCTCCATGCATTTATGTGTTTTTGTTGGAAAACAAAATTAAGGAGGCCACATAGTGTTGAAGAAGTTTGAGAATACAGGAAAAAGCACTGGTGTGTGTTCTGGGGAAAGATGTTGGGAGAGATTAAGATAATGTTCTAGGTTTTCAGCATGTACATTTAAGATGCCTGTAAAGCATTCAGGTAAAAACATCCAGGAAGCATCCACGGAGCTCATGAAACAGAGCTGAGCTAGAGAAATTGTTTGAAGTTTCACTAGGGAAGATGTGGCAACTGATATCAAAGAAATGAAAACCCCTTCCCAGGAGAAAGTACAGAACTAGAGAGAAGGCTGAAGTCAGATAGCCAAGGATTAAAATAATGGTGGAAAGAGGAGGACAGACAATGGAAACTGAATGAAAAGTGGCCAATGGGGTTCAGGATGAAATGGTAATAAAAGACTTGATGATTTTCAGAGGAAGCTCATCAGGTGTGTCTGGATAATTCTATGCCTTAGCTTTCAGATATAGGCATTTGTTCACTTATACATGATGATGCAAAACTGTGTTAAGCCCTAAAATTCACCTTTTAAAAGACATAAGCCTCAGATTTATATTTTCTTTAGACTAATCTCATATTTACTTTTTGCAAGCCAGCAATCTTTGCAACATGTTTGCTACAGAATAAAACAATCCCTCTCAAATTTTGTTTAGTCGATTGGCGGATCCATAGAGTGCTGTTTATCCTCTGTGTGCCTCTCCAGATCCACGCTCCATTCTTCTTCCCTTTTCCCTGGGAGGCTGATTTTTATGGATTGATTAAAAGTCTCCATTTGCATCTGGCTTTCAATTGGATTTGGTCAGTGAGAGGCACTGTGGGAGATGGGAGAGTGAAAAGAGGTTGGGTTTTTACTCCTTGCTTCCCTCCTCTGTGGTTTACATCCATCTACTAAAGGCTACAGTTCCTTTAGGAAGCCTTCTCTCTACCCTCTGTGGGATCTTCTACTACTACCACTCTTGGTTCCTTCAGGCTTAGAGATGATAAAGGCTCCCTGCCATTCACAAACCCCAGTTCAATTCAGTTCAGTCACTCAGCTGTGTCCGACTCTTTGTGACTCCATAGACTACAGCACGCCAAGCTTCCCTGTCCATCATCAACTCCTGGAACTTGCTCAAACTCACATCCATAGAGTAGGGGAGGCCATCCAACCATCTTGTCCTCTGTCATCTGCTTCTCCTCCTGCCTTCAATCTTTCCCAACATCAGGGTCTTTTCCAATGAGTCAGTTCTTCACATCAGGTGGCCAAAGTATTGGAGCTTCAGGTTCAGTCTCTGTCCTTCCAATGAATACTCAGGACTTGATTTCCTTTAGGATTGACTGGTTTGATCTCCTTGCTGTCCAAGGAACTCTCAAGAGTCTTCTCCAAAATCACAGTTCAAAAACATCAATCCTTCAGCTCTCAGCTTTCTTTATGGTCCAACTTTCACATCCATACATGACTGCTGGAAAAATCATAGCTTTGACTAGATGAACATTTGTTGGCAAAGTAATATCTCTGCTTTTTAACACACTGTCTAGGTTGGTCATAGCTTTTCTTCCAAGGAGCAAGCGTCTTTTAATTTCATGGCTGCAGTCACCACCTGCAGTGATTCTGGACCCAAGAAAATAAAGTCTGTCACTATTTTCATTGTATCACCATCTATTTGCCATGAAGTAATGGGACCAGATGCCATGATCTTCGTTTCTTGAATGTTGAGTTTGAAGCAAGTTTTTTCACTCTCCTCTTTCACTTTCATTAAGAGGCTCTTTAGTTCTTCTTTGCTTTCTACCATAAGGGTAGTGTCATCTGCATATCAGACTTGATACCAGCTTGAGTTTAATCCAGCCCAGCACTTTGCATGATGTACTCTGCATATAAGTTGAATAAGCAGAGTGACGATATATAGCTTTGATGTACTCCTTTTCCAATTTGGAACCAGTCTGCTGTTCCATGTCCAGTTCTAACTGTTGCTTCTTGACCTGCATACAGATTTCTCAGGAGGCAGGCCAGGTGGTCTGGTATCTCTTTAAGAATTTTCCACAGTTTGTTGTGATGGTACAGTCAAAGGTTTAGTGTAGTCAATGGAGCAGAAGTAGACATTTTTTTTTTTTAAATTCTCTTGCTTCTTCCATGATCCAATGGATGCTGACAATTTGATCTCTGGTTCCTCTGCCTTTTCTAAATCCAGCTTGCACATCTGGAAGTTCTTGGTTCATGTACTGTTGAATCCTCAGTTGAAGAATTTTGATTGTTCATTGATGGTGTGTAAAATGAGTGCAACTATAATAGTTTGAACATCCTTTGGCATTTCTCTCTCTCTCTCTCTCTTTTCTGGAGGGGATGGCAAGAATGCACAGAAGAACTATACAAAAAGATCTTCATGACCCAGATAACCATGATGGTGTGATCACATATCTAGAGCCAGACATCCTGGAAAGAGAGGTCAAGTGGGCCTTAGGAAGCAACACCACACACAAAGCTAGTGAAGTTGAAGGAATTCCAGCTGAGCTATTTCAAATCCTAAAAGATGATGCTGTGAAAGTGCTGCACTCAATACGCGACAAATTTGGAAAACTCAGCAGTGGCCACAGGACTGGAAAAGGTCAGTTTTCATTCCCATCCCAAACAAAGACAATGCCAAAGAATGTTCAGACTACCACAGACCCCATGACACTGCATTATCCCTTGACTGCTTTCCCCAGATCCCAACAGAGGATTCTGTCTCAGGAGATTCATTAATTTTCTCTTTGTTAAATTCTCAAATCACTCAGTTTGAGTGTGCTATCTGGTTTGCTTCCAGGAAGAGTTTGATTCTTAAAACAACCTGTCAATTGTCAGTTGATCTCTTTTTCCACTGGTCCCTAGCATAAAGAGGAGGGGGCATTACATCTGAGATGATTAGGTCAGACAGGGAGCAGGGAAGAATCTGGGGAGGCATAAGTTGCTTTCTTTTAGAGACTTGGAGTCTGTACAGAGCCATAGAGCCAGCACCAAGATGATTCTTCTGGGGTGGTTCTAGTCAACCACTTAGACATGAGCAGCAGACACAGCAGAAGGCTGAGAAGGTCCACATTTCACCCTGAAAGAACTGACAAAATGGGGGGTGAAAAGTCACGTGTCTAGATTTTTCAGGTAACTGCTGTTTGAGTTTATGTTCAGGACAATCAATTCTGCAGTGGAGAAGTTCTATAAATCAGGTTGCCACACGCTGAGCAATGCCTTGAGGTTGCAAAGAATATGTTCTTGAACTATTTTTAGTCACTGTACAAAGAAACTAAAAAGGCAAAAGAAAGAATCTTCAAAAGAATGAACTTTCCATGAAGCTTGGGTATGAAATTCCCAGGGTATGTGCATGGCTGTGTAACACAACCTTACAACTCCTCTATCTGGAAACTATCCAAGGAGAATGAAAAGTAAAAACAAAAACTCAGTTTTGAATAAAACTTCAAAGGAGATTCTAGTGCATTTTTAGTATTTTCTAAAAGCAACAGAGCTCCTCCAGGAAATAGTGGAGAAAGGCTGAGGGAAGATTTTAAGATGTCAGTGGGTGGAGCCCAGCCCTGACAGATCACAGGAAATGCCACAAAAAATTCCCTTCCTGAAAATGAGATGTGTATCCTGAGAAACAAGCTGGGCCATTTGCTGAGTGGAAACAGAAGGTTACTTTCCACCTCAACAGAACTATAACAAGTTCAGTGTAAAAGAAGAGACATTCAGGGACTTCCCTGGTGATCTAGTGATTAAGACTCTGCACTCCTAATGCAGCACCAGAACTGGGTTTGATCCCCAGGCAACCCACTCCAGTGTTCTTGCCTGGAGAATCCCAGGGACGGGGGGTNTTGGAGAAGGACATGGCAACCCACTCGTGTTCTTGCCTGGAGAATCCCAGGGACGGGGGGTGGGGGGGGGGTGGGGGGGTGGTGGGAAGCCTGGTGGGCTGCCGTCTCTGGGGTCGCACAGAGTCGGACACGACTGAAGCAACTTAGCAGCAGCAGCAGCAACAGCAGCAGCAGGGAACCAGATCTCACATACCACATGCCATGGTCAAGTTTTTAAAAAAGAAGAAACAGTCAGACTGAGAAGGTACATTTTCAGGAGGCATTCTAGCTTTGTGTAAGCTCTGAGAAGAGGACCTTTGTATTCTGAAACTCTGTGGACAGAAATGCTAACTGGCCCTTCTCAAGAAAGTTGTTATAAATATCTGGCATAGGAAAACAAAAAATCATTTGGTGATAAAAAAATTTTAAAAACCCAGTCATTTCCCAACAAAGATACTCAAGACAAAAGGCAAAAATAAGCAAAATTAATGAACAAAGTACATCCTTCCGTAAAATATCATAGGGCAGGTGAAAATTGTAAGCATGTTTTGCCATGAATTTGGAGGGGAAAAATCCAAAATGAAGAGATCAACTGGATGAAAGAAGAGAGAAAATACTGTGGAAATGGAAGCATCCAGGGCTTCCCTGGTGGCCCAGTGGTAAAGAATCTGTCTGCCAATGGAGGAGATGTGGGTTTGATCCTTGGTCTGGGAAGATCCCACATGCAGTGGAGCAGCTGGGCCCATGCGCTACCAGTATTGAGCCTCTAAAGCCCAAGAGCTGCAACTATTGAGCCCACGTGCCACAACTACTGAGGCCCACATGCCCTAGAGCCCGTGCTCTGCCACAAGAGAAGCCACTGCAATGAGAAGCCCATGCACTGTAACAAAGGGTAGCCCCCTGCTCACTGCAACTAGAGGAAAGGGTGCATGAAGCAATAAAGACCCAGCACAGCCATAATAAATAAATAAATTACATTTAAAAATGGAAGAATGTAGGAAAAATACAGCGGACTAACAGGAGATAAATTATCAATTGGCAGAACTTAGTAAAGGTGTATAAGAAAAAAATAGCAAAAATAAATGAAAGGAAAACAAGGAGCACAAGAGTGAACAGATACTATAGAAAACACAGTAGATTCAGAGAGAATTGAAATTAAAAAAATGTAATGAAATAGAAATAAAGAAAGACCTAGGATGATCAATGAGACATATTCCAGTCAAGTTACTGGGCTTAAAAGATAAAGAATCTCTGGAGCAGACAGGTGAAAAGATCAAGTCATGTTTATAAAGAGAAAAAAAGTCAAGCTGACCTCATATTTTTATATAGCAACACTGAATACCAGATGCAATACTGACAAGATTTTCAAGGAAAAAAATTTAAGATAAAGATGGTACATTCATGCAGGCTGTTCTTCAAGAATAAAGACTACAAACAATAACTTTAAAGATGCAAAAACTGGAGGAAGATTATTTTCTTGATCTTCTATTGTGGAAAATAATAAAAGAACAACATTCAGCTGATCAAAAGTTTGGAAAAAACTGGAAGAGAGTCAATATAAAACTAGAAAAAGTGATAGAGCGGTAGTTTTGGTACAACTGAAAAATTAAGAGGGAAGAAGGAAAAAAATGGAAAGAAAGAGTAAATGTGTTCACTGTCTCATACAAAAGTTGAAGTCAAAGGATTTCACTTAAAGTTGATAAATCAGGAAATAAAAACCTAAAGCGTATCAAGGCAAATACCAAGAAAGAGATTTCTGACTGAAATCAGCATGCAGAGGAGATGCGAGGAAGGAGAAGGAGGAAATATACTAAGTGTCTAACTGCTCACTCTTGTGCCTGCGTGCTAGGTCGCCCAGTCGTGTCCAACTCTTTGCGACTCCATGGACTGTAGCCCACGAGGCTCCTCTGTCCACGGGATTCTCCAGGCAAGAATACTAGAGTGGGTTGCCATGCCCTCCTCCAGGGGATCATCCTGACCAAGGGATCTAACCCACAGTTCTTATATCTCCTCCTTTGGCAAGGGCGTTCTTTACCACTAGTGCCACCTGAGAAGCCCCTCTCACAGTTGTAACTATTAATAATAAAGATAAACAGTCATAAACATGACTAAGAGTAATTTATAATTAAAGATAACTATAGAAAAACCATAAAGGTTCCATCAAGAATGCAAAAGAACTTCACAAAAAAAGCAAAGTGAAGAAAACTGATCACAGTGACAGTTTCTGAAAAAAAAAAAAGTAAGAATTCATAGGACAAAGTGGCAGATCTATTACAAAACATAGCCAACTGAGCCAGAATTACCCACCAAACGAAAGTGAATTTCATATGTGGTATTTAGTGCACAAAAGATACAGTTAAAATGAAGGGATTCAGAAAAGTAAAAATGAAATCAAAGAATGGACAGAAGTATATCAACAAATGTAAACAAATAGCAGGAGTCATGATAATAAAGCTTAAGAACAGACAGCTTTTAACCTAACGCTTACTATGTGCCAATAAGCGTGAAGTAAGCACTCGTTGCTTCCCGGGGGGCTCTAAGGAATCTGCCTGCCAAGTGGCAGAGAATCTGAATAGACATGTCTGCAAAAAAAGACATACAAACAGACAATGAAGAGATTCGCAACATCTTTTGCCGTTGTTGTTTAGTCATTAAGTTATGCCCTATTCTTTTGCGACCCCACTGACTGTAGCCCACCAGGCTCTTCTCTACATGGGATTTCCCAGGCAAGAATACTTGAATGGGTTGCCATTTCCTTCTCCAGGGGGTCTTCCCAACTCAGGGATTGAACCTGTCTCTCCTGCATTGCAGGTGGATTCGTTGCCATGGCACCACCTGCGAAGCACTTACTACTTACTTAAGTGCTTTATATAAACTGACTTATGTAATCTGCTTCAAACCAAATGAGTTAGTTACTATCATTTTGTCCTTTTTTTTTTTTTGGATAAAGAAACTGGGACACAAAGACAGTTAGCTTCGCAAGTGTGAAAGTATGAATTTAAACTTCAGCAATTTAGAATCTGTGATCTCAGTAACAATATTTCCTACTTGGCTTAGGCCAAAAAGCATTAAAAGAAAAAAAATATTAAAAGATGCAATTTGCAATGCAGAATACAACAGTTGCAAACTGTATATGCAACAAAAAAAAAAGTGGTATCAAGACTGATGATAGAGTAAAAAGAAGAAGATATTTACAAAAAGGAATTGCAAGTGAAGGGACTTTAGATTTTTTTTAGCAATATTTTGAGATATAATTTCACCTATTTAAAATGTGTAGCTCAGTGTCTTTTAGTGTGTATTCACAGGACTGGCATCCATCACTACAATCAATTTCAGAAAAGCTTCCTTACCCCCTCCAACAAAAAGCCCTCTACCTTAGCCATACTCATGGAGATCTACATGTAACTATTTTTTTTTTAAATTATCTTTTAAAATAAAAATTATGTGTCAGTTCAGTTCAGTTCAGTTCAGTTCAGTCGCTCAGTCGTGTTTGACCCTTTGCGACCCCATGAATCACAGCACGCCAGGCCTCCCTGTCCATCACCAACTCCCGGAGTTCANTTGCTTTTTCCATGATCCAGCGGATGTTGGCAATTTGATCTCTGGTTCCTCTACCTTTTCTAAAACCAGCTTGAACATCTGGGAGTTCACGGTTCACGTATTGCTGAAGCCTGGTTTGAAGAATTTTGAGCATTACTTTACTAGCATGTGAGATGAGTGCAATTGTGTGTAGTGTGTGTAGTTAAGGTATATATGATTCGATACACATACACATAGTAAAACGATTACTACAGTCAAGGTTATTAACCTATTGTCTCCTCACATAGTTATCATTTTTTTGTATGTGTCATGACAGCACCTGAAATCTACTTAGCATATTTCTAGTATTTAATACAGTATCATTGACAATAGTCACCAGGCTGTACACAAGAGTTCTAGACTTAATCTTTGTATATAACTGTGTTTGTACCCTTTGACAAACGTCTCTCATTTCCCCACCACTTAGCCCTGGTAACCAGTATTCTACTCTCATCTTATATGAGTTTGACTTTTATTTTCAAGATTCCACATACAAGTGGGGCTTCCCTGGCATCCCAAGTTGATAAAGAATCTGCCTGCAATGAAGGAGACCTGGGTCCTATCCCTGGATTAGGAATATCCCCTGGAGAAGGGAATGGCTATTCATTGCAGTATTCTTGCCTGGAGAATCCCATGGATAGAGGAGCCTGGTGGGCTGTAGTCTGTGAGGCTGCAGATAGTTGGACAGGACTGAGCAACTAACACACATATGTAAGTGAGATCATACAGTATTTGTCTTTTTCTGTCTGGTTTATACACTCAGAATAATGTCCTTTAGTGCCATCTATGTTGCTGCAGTGACAGAATTCCCTTCTTTTTTTAAGGCTGAGTAGACACGACTGAGCAACTGAACTGAATTGAACTGAATATATCATGGTGTGTGTGAATGCTTGTGTATATCAAATTTTCTTTATCCGTTTGTCTGTCAATGGACACTTAAGGTGATTCCATATTTTGGCTATTGTGAAAATTGCTGAAATGAACATGGGAGTACAAACATCTCTTTAGGATGCTGCTTTCATTCTCTTTGGATATACATACAGAAGGACGATTACTTGATCATATGGTAGTTCTATTTCTGATTTTCTGAGGAACTCCATACTGTTTTTCCATAATGGCTGCACCGATTTTCATTCTCAACAATAGTGCACAAAGATTCTCTTTCTCCACATTCTCTCCAAAACTTATCTATTGTTTTCTTGATAACAGCTAACAGGTGTGAGGTGACATCTCATTGTGATTTGGATTTGCATTTCTTTGATGATTCAAGATATGAAGATATCAAGTGTCTTTTCATGTACATATTGGCTATTTGTATATCTATATTTCTCAAAAGAAATGTCTCTTCAGATTCTGCACCCATTTTTAAATTGAGTTATTTGTCTTCTTGCTATTGAGTTGACTTCCTCATGTATTTTGAATAGTAGCCCCTTATCAGATGTATGGTTTTCAAATGTGCTGCCATTCTATAGATTGCTTCTTCACTCTGTTGTTTCCTTGGCTTTGCAGAATCATTTTCAGTTTGATGTAATCTCTTCTATTTTTGCTTTTGTTGCTTGTGCTTCTGGGGTCATCTCCAAAAAAATACCCCATTGCCCAGACTCATATCAGTATTTTTCTACAAGTTTTCTTCTAGTAGTTTTATAGTTTCAGGGTCTTACATTTAAGTATTTTAAGAATAGTTAGGGACTTTCCTGGTGGTCCAGTGGTTAAGACTCTGTGCTTCCACTACAGGGGGACTGAGTTCAATCCCTGGTCAAGGACTAAGATTTTGCATGCCACACAACACAGCCAAAATTTTAAAAATAAAAAGAACAGATAATTGTATAGTGATTCTAATTCTTTTAAAAGCCAGACAAAAAAGGAAAATCTTTAAGTTCCTTTTATGAAGCTAGCATACCAAATCTCAAAATAAAATAAAAGCAAGAGAAATATATAGATATCTCACTTCTGAATAGTGACACACTGGAGTGGGTTGCCATTTCCTGCTCCAGGGGATCTTCCCAGCCCAAGTATGAAAACTGTGTCTCTTACATCTGCATTGGCAGGCAGGTTGTTTACCACTAGCACCACCTGGAAACCCTGAATAGTGACACAAAAATCCTAAATAAATTATTAGCAAGTAATTTTTAAAAACCTTTTCATAATCCAATTTACACATATGGAAAAGACCGCATTAACTAGAAGGATCTATAAATTATTATAAAGCAAAGGCCCATGCAAATACTACCCAGGTCAAGAATTTAGATGTCACCAGCACCCTAGAAGACCCTCAAGTAACTTTGCCCAGTCATCCCTCTCTCCTTTTTAAAGATGACTGCTATTCTAACTTTTATGATAATCATTTTGTTATTTATTTTATGTTTATCACCTAAATATGCATCTCTAAACACTCTAGTTTTGCCTATTTTGGACCTTACATAAATGAAATCATGTAGTATATACTTTGTGTCTTGCTTTTTGGGAAAATTTATGTTTGCAAGATTTATTCATTTTGGTGAAAGTATTTGTAATCTGTTAATTTCCATTCATGTATAATACTTTATGTATAAAATACCCCAATTCATCTATTGTTCTGTTGGTGAAATTGTTGATTATTTTCAGTTTTTGGATTTTTTTTTAATAAACAAGAAGATAAGCATTCTTATCCTGTAGAATTAAAAATCGTTATGACTATGTGGAATATATCCCAGGAATGCAAAGATGATTTAATACTAGGAAATATATAGATATATTTCATCATTTTAATGGGTCAAAAAAGAAAACAATATGATAATCTCTACAGATACAGAAAAATTTAATATTTGAAAAATTAAATTCATTCTTGTATGAAATAGTAATCATGGATTAGTTGCTTAACATGAAAAATGAATCTACCTCTATCCCAAAGTGTCATTCTTAGTAGAGAAACACTTGAAGTATCCTCACAAGCAAAGGATATCAAATATTCACATTATTTATTTAACAAAATACCAGAATTACAATCTTATAAAATTATTATGAGAAAAAAATGAGAGGTATACAACTTGGAAAGAAGAGGAATGAAAAGATTTTATATCTAAAAAGAAATGCAGTAATGTATCAGCTTATAAAACTAATAAACAAATCAACAGTCTTCATGCAAGACTCCATTTACAATAGCAACAAAAATAATGAAATAAAAAATGATAAAATATTTATGAATAAATTTACCAAGAATATATCCAGGATTCTGTTAGGGAAAAAAAAAAAACCTTTAAAAAAGGTATAAAGAATATAACAGAAGACATCAGCAAGTAAAAAGACACACCACATGTTTCGATGTGCCCTTAGTCTGTCAGTTATGTCCAACTCTTTGCAATCCCATGGGCTATATCCCTCCAGGCTACCCTGTCCGTGGGATTTTTCAGGCAAGACTGCTGGAATGGGTTGCCGTTTTCCTCCTTCAGAGAATCTTCCCAACCCACGGATTGAAACCATATCTCCTTTGCCTCCTGTATTGTAAGTGGATTCTTTGCCCACTGAGCCACCAGGGAAGCCCACGTGTTGAGAGGAGGATTCAAAATCATAAATATAACAATCTTCCCTCATTTACATTTTAAATTCAGATCCAGTAAAAGCATCATGTTTTTCCCTATAACCAGATAAGCTGATTTTCAGTTTTATAAACCAGAATCATCAGGAAAATAAGAAGGGGAGAACTAGCTTTTTCAGAAATTAAAACATTCTATAAAGCTTCAGTAATTAAAGCAGTCTGTTTCAGGTGTGTAATAAGGCAAATGAATCAATCCAATCAGCACATAAAGCACTAGAGGAAATTACCAGACAATCTCACTCATGACCATAGTTAAAAACCCTGAGTTAAACATTAGCAAACTGAGAGTAGAATACACACACATGTACCTGCACAAACACCCTATACACCCCTCATGACCAAAGGGGTTTATTTCAGGAATACTAGTTTGTGTTAACATTTTAAACATTAATTAATGTCATTTGCCTTATTTTTATTATAAAAAAGAAAAACTGTTGATATGACCATCTTGGAAGCTCAGTACTCATCCATGTCAAAAACATTTAACAAATTACATATAGGAGAAAATTTCTTCAGTCTGGTGAATGTTATTTACAAAAAAAAAGAAAAAGAGAAAATTTAACCGAAAGTATATTAATACTTATTAATGACTTGCTGGAACCTTTCTGAAATTGAGATAAGAATGGTTGCTATTACCACTTTAATTCAACATTGTACTGAAAGTCCTAAACATTGCTGTAAAGAACAAGAAGTAGAAGTTTTGGAAGGAAACAAAATTTTCCTTATTTATAAGTGATGTGACTGTTCACATAGCAAATTCAAGAGAATTCAGAGATGAATTATTAGAGTGAAAATGAAGAAGCTCCAGTTAAATGTAACACACGATCCTCAAAAATAGTATTGAGTGAAAGTCATACTCAAAGGAAGACTTACTGCATTACTCCATTTACATACTGTTCAAGAAATTGACAAAACTAAATTATATAATTTAGTGAGATACACATAAGTGATTAAATTATGGATTAAAAAAGGAGGAAGCAAGTATTACGAAAGTCAGAAAAAGTCATTTCTGGGGAGGTATTTCTAGGTCCATGGAAGGAAAGCAGTGTGATGTGAGATTAGAGAAGGGCCATTAAGAATTCTGGCTCTTAGCCTAAGGTCAGTGGGTTTGTCAAACAGCTTTGAACCAGAAAATACTATTTATCTGGCATTTTTCAACAGGACAACTCTGAATGATTCTCGCTTGTGGAAGGACTGAATTGGAAGGAGGGAAACCACTTAGGAGACTGCAGTAGTTCAGCTGAATGATGCTGGTGGCTGGATTAGGGGACTGCATTAGTTTTCTATCACTATTTAACAAATTAACACAAACACAAGAGCTTAAGACAACACCATGTATTATTTTCCGTTCTGTCAGACAGAGCCCCATGCAGGTGTTGGCAGGGATTTGGTTCCTCCTGGTTGTTCTAAAAACATCTTCCTTGCCTCTTCCAGCTTCTAGAGACTACATGTGTTCCTTGGCTCAAGGTTCCCACCATTCATTTTCTTTTATTTTTTTCATCTCGGGTGTACATGCCACCATTCATTTTCAAAAACTGTACTGCTATTGCATCTCTCTCACTTTCCTTTGGTAGTCACATTTCCCTTTGACTCTAACTTTAGCTGTGGAAGGCACTCCCCTTTTAAGGACCCTTATGACTAGACTGGTTTTGCCTCACTAATATAGGATAATCTCCCCATTTGGGCTTCCCTGGTGTCTCAGAGGGTAAAGCATTGGCCTGCAATGCGGCACACCCGGGTTTGATCCCTGGGTCAGGAAGATCCCCTGGAGAAGGAAATGGCAACCCATTCCAGTATTCTTGTCTGGAAAATCCCATGGATGGAGGAGTCTGGTAGGTTACAGTCCACGGGTTTGCAGAGTCCGAAATGACTGAGCAATCTCACTTTCTTTCTTTCCCTATCTCAAGATACCTAACCTTAATCATCCTGCAAAATCTCTTTAGATATGATAAAGGCAAGGAATTGTAGGTAACTTATTCACAGGTTCTGGGAATTAGGATATGTATTAATACCATTTAGGACATCTTTGTCTTATTTAGGTCATAGCTGTGAGCTTTTGTTCTGCCTATCACAGAGGCAGACATGCAAATAGACATACTCAAAGTGTGAGTCAGGGCACACTCAAGTCTTCAGCTTAGTTTGAGAAGCAATCTGGCTGCCTCTGGTAGCCTCTACTTACTTGCTGAATTAGCTCCCCAACTCACTGTTTATATGATGGTCATCTAAACCTGTAATTATCTTATGATTAAGACACCCCATTCTTCAGTTCAGGTCTGTCCTGAATTTGTTCCTTAGTCCCTATCTTGCTCAGTCCTACTGATTATCTCGTCTCAAGATCAAAGACATTCAGACCAATTACATCTCTGGTTATGCACAATTCCATGATGGTTTTGTAGGCAAAACTGTATCTGCTCTAATAGAAATGGTCATAAATGTATAGCAATCTGATTAGCCAGAGCACTCACTCTGTGATTTTAGCCTATTATTAATAAAGCATTTGCTGTTCATATTGAATTTGATTTATTTTATAGCAGAAAAAAAAGTATGGCTATTTCAGCTATAAGCCACATTCTTTAATAATGTGGCTTATTCTTTAGTAAGTAATCAGTTCTAGCTAGTAGGCAGTATCTCACTACTATCACAGTCCCTGATTACTACCTCCTTACGTCTGTCCATTCCCAGTTTTCCTACCAATTCCCTTCTCTATTCTTACTAGGTCTTCCACAAATGTTCCAACAATCTTATGCACAAATTTCCACAAGATGTAAGAGATATACTTCAAAAACTATGATTTGAGAAGCCAATTCCACATTGGTACGAAGTAAAGAACTCTTAAAAAAGACAAACTCTAACCAAAACAACGCTAAGAAAAAGTCAATGTTCAGATATTCCCTTCAAAACCCTTAGTAAACAGTAAAGGATTAAAAAAAAAATCTCCCTTCAATTTTAGAGTCAAAAGAATACACTAATCAGTAGAAAACAGCCATATTTCTGTTTCTTGCAGACTAAGAAAAAAAGAGGGTGATTAAAATGCAAGATGAATATGCAACATTTTGGTTTAAAAGATCAAATTAACACCGTCTCTTTGTTACAGTCTTTACTTTTTATGCTTTTCTTAAAATTAGTGCATATGTATGTGTGTGTGCACGCGCGCAGGTGCACACCAGAGACATCCTCGACAGATTCAACGCCTCATCCTCAGATATCATTTCAATACTCTTCTCTATGCCTTAGATCTTTCAGTTGCTATTGACGATGAAAATGCTTCATAAATTTGCTTTGAATTTTCCAGACCTCCACTCTAGGATCTGCATTGTATAAACAGGTCTTAGTTTAAATGAAAGTAGGTGACATTATCATGTACAGAGATTGCACTTTGGATCTATAATTACATCTCCTTCAAGTCCTCTTGACTTTCCACTGTACGTCTCTAAACTTTCTGTGAGCTGTTTGACATTTGATCTGGCATCATTCAGGCTGCCCTTCCCAGGCTCCTCTCTTCAGTGTCTTTAAACTCCTTGCAGCAGTGATGTGACTAGAAATGAACACTGTGCTTTCAGACACAGACAGCAAGTAGCTCTGAATTTTTTATCATGTTTTCTTCAACCTTCTTCTTCAACTTTTCCCTCTTAGTTATTCCATCTGTCTCTCAGGCTATATGTGTGTTCAGTTGTTCCAGCATCTTTTCTGCAGATTATCAAATGATGATTGCTTTTTTAATCAGCTAACTGTCTCTCTGGCCAAACAGCTGTTTAGTATTTGTTTCATTTTGGACAGTTAACCCTCATCGATCGCTTTACATTAATCAATTCAGTCATGCAGCCAACAAAAAATTTATTCCGCTATTCCTATGGACCACTCTTTGTTCTAGGTACATGAGATTCAATGGTTGGCAAAAACAAAGTCTGCTCCTATATTTTTGAAGGTGATAGTCTGGTGAAGGAGAACTGTGTTATGGAAATGACCCTACCAAAAAAAAAAAAAGAGTAAAATTACAACTGCAAGAAATACCCCGGAAGTACCAGAAACTCTGAGGATATGTGACAGGGACATTCTAAGAAGATGTCTCTCAATAAGTGATGTTTGACCTGAGATCTGGCAGATATGCAAGTATTGATCAAGGGAAGAGACAGAATAGGTATAGTCCAGGGAGTGGGAACAGCTTATGAAAACATCCTTTCGAGGCAAGAAGCATGGATTGTTTGAGAGACAGAAGGCCAGTGTGGTTGGTGCATAGCCAGCAACGGAGTTGGGGTGGTAGACGATGGCAGAGAATCAGGCAGAGGGCAGACAATAGAAGAGCTTACGGGTTCTATAAAACATTTGTTCTTTACTTCCAGACAAGGAAAACCATAGCAAAGCTTCTCCAAGGGAGGGTGACATCATTCAATTTTCATGTCCTCCTTATTTAGGGATTTACATCTTATTTAGGTATTTACCTAAATTTAGGTATTGACATCCTTATTTAGGTATTTAAGGCTTCCCTGGTGGCCCAGACTGTAAAGCATCTGCCTGCAGTGTAGGAGACCCGGGTCCA
This sequence comes from Neotragus moschatus, assembly GCA_006410615.1. Lineage (NCBI taxonomy): Eukaryota > Metazoa > Chordata > Mammalia > Artiodactyla > Bovidae > Neotragus > Neotragus moschatus. Next base: position 51,674 of record SJYA01000433.1, on the reverse strand, counting down.
GTCCCTGGTGGGGAAGATTCCCTGGAGAAGGAAATGGCAATCCACTCCAATAGTCTTGCCTGGAAAATTCCATGGACTGAGGAGACTGGTAGGCTATAGGCCATGGGGTTACAAAGAGTCGGACACAACTGAGCGACTTCACTTTCACTTTCTTAGGTATTTAGGTGTCTACATCCTTATTTAGGCTTTATTTAGGTATTTACATCCCAGGGACATGTGTGTGCCATGACTGATAAATGTAAACAGAATAACCCACAGAACCTCAAATAACAGCAGACCTTTTGAATGTACAAAGCAGAGATTCTTAACTGAATTCATAATCTGGTCCCTCCCAAAGAGCTTTCCAGGCAATGCCCAGACAACAACTTGAGAGGCTACTTTTGTGCAAACCCATATAATATATATTTTAGAAAGGAGTATTAATGGTCTTTTTAAAACCACTGTTTGAGCAAAATGAAGAGGGCTTAACATATTACAGGTTCAGTCTAGAAAGACTGTAGAGCACACAGATGCTCCTATCTTCAATTCTACTCAGGCGTCTTTTTTTTTTTTTTTTTCTCATCAGTCTCCAAAGAAAAAGAAACTGCTTTTGATGTAACACTTCTTGAGTTTTCAAGACAGAGACTTTCAAAGGTGATGGAATAGTCCCTCAGAACCTATTTTGAGCAGGACTCCTGCAGAGGGCCTTGGGAGAGAAAGAGGTAGGAGTTGCTCATGAGAATATAAAATCTTTAGAATTTGGGACATACGCAAGTGTCTAGCAATGTGACAAGGCATAAAGCTGTTCCAAGGAATCCGATGAACAGCCAGCTTTGAAGGACAGTTGTCTTAAGGAAAAAAAAAAAAAAAACTCAACAGAAATGAGAACCTCGTGTCAAGAGGCTGGCACTCAACTTTCACAAGAATTTACAATCAAGCATTCCCCTGCCCCCTGTCCATTTTGTGCATCAAAATGCATCAACTACATTTTATAAGGCCTTAATTTGCCCTTCATCTCTCTCAGCATCTGGCCATTTCTAAGCAAACTAGGCCATGATTCCTTATGTTCTCCTGTACCCACAAGCCAGAACAGAGGGTCTAGATAAGCAGGTCCAAAGCAAGGAGTACTTCCAGAAGGATTCAAGGATTAAAGGTAAAAAGCAAACCATACACACAAAGAGAAATACATAGATATAATTATGTTACCACTAGAGATTTAAAATAAGCAAAAGATATCATTGTATTTACATTAAAATACCAAGACAGTAAGAATAAATACATACAGGCTTTCAGTCTCTATACATTAACTAAATACAAGTCTCTCTACACCTGTTCTCTAGAACCTACACAGATCAACAACGAAAGCAAATAAAACCACCGGTAACCCCCATCTGCAACATAACCAGATGGCAGAGGATGCTACAAATCTTATTTCATCCAGAAGTAGTGAAGGAAGAATCTGAAATCTGCAAGTGCCAGCACCGAAGAATTGTTGGAGCTGAGAATCTGCTGGAGAATGCTTGAGAAAGACAAGAAGGCAGCAGGCCTGGCAGTGGCCGAGCACAGATAAAAATCATTTCTACTAGGAAGATGTCATGCTCTGAGAGGATCAACACTGACAAAAGTTGATAATCTGTTGGATCAAGACACCATCAGTGGGGACACAAGTGGAGGGGGCTGCACAGATGTGGAAGTCTTGGAAAGGTGCCTTTTTGGGAAGATGAGAGATGTTGCTAAAGCCCAGGTGATGAAGCAGAAGGAGAAGGAAGATTGGGGTCCATTGGAAAAGAACAAGGACACCCTCTCCAGTAAAATGTGTCATCTAGTTTTGAAAAGGGCTCTTAACTATATCAACAGAACACAGCACTCTTGAACTAAGAAATTAAGTGAGCCTCCCCAAAACCATAACATGGCCCATACAGAATCACATGTTGTTACTGATCCAGGAAAATACAAGACCATTCAGAGTTAAAATGGAAGATATCATCCCCACAAAGTTACTCTAAGACCTTGGAAATTGAGAATCAGAATATTTCCAAGGGTGGAAATTCTCCCTGTACCCCAAAACTACAAAGTTGAAGAAAACAAGCACAACTTCCAACTGAATTAAATATGCATAAAAAAGCACTTTGTATATTAAAAAAAACAACAACTTCTAATTAGAAATAAAAAAGCTCAGAGCAGAAACGGACACAATTTCAAAAACTTTAAATAGGAATCAATTAAATGGGTAATATGGGAACACTATCCCAAGGAAGCAACAGTTAGAACTGGCCATGGAACAACAGACTGGTTCCAAATAGGAAAAGGAGTACATCAAGGCTGTATATTGTCACCCTGCTTATTTAACTTATATGCAGAGAACATCATGAGAAATGCTGGACTGGAAGAAGCACAAGCTGGAATCAAGAGTGCCAGGAGAAATATCAATAACCTCAGATATGCAGATGACACCACCCTTATGGCAGAAAATGAAGAGGAACTAAAAGGCCTCTTGATGAAAGTGAAAGAGGAGAGTGAAAAAGTTATTTCCAACAAAGGTCTGTCTAGTCAAGGCTATGTTTTTGCCAGTGGTCATGTATGGATGTGAGAATTGGACTGTGAAGAAAGCTGAGTGCTGAAGAATCGATACTTTTGAACTGTAGTGTTGGAGAAGACTCTTGAGAGTCCCTTGGACTGCAAGGAGATCCAGCCAGTCCATTTTGAAGGAGATCAGCCCTGGGATTTCTTTGGAAGGAACGATGCTAAAGCTGAAACTCCTATACTTTGGCCACCTCATGCGAAGAGTTGACTCATTGGAAAAGACTCTGATGCTGGGAAGGATTGTGGGCAGGAGTAGAAGGCGACGACAGAGGATGAGAGGCTGGATGGCATCACTGACTCGATGGACGAGAGTCTGAGTGAACTCCGACAGTTGGTGATGGACGAGGAGGCCTGCNAAAGGGGTACGTCAAGGCTGTATATTGTCACCCTGCTTATTTAACTTCTATGCAGAGTACATCATGAGAAATGCTGGACTGGAAGAAGCACAAGCTGGAATCAAGAGTGCCAGGAGAAATATCAATAACCTCAGATATGCAGATGACACCACCCTTATGGCAGAAAATGAAGAGGAACTAAAAGGCCTCTTGATGAAAGTGAAAGAGGAGAGTGAAAAAGTTATTTCCAACAAAGGTCTGTCTAGTCAAGGCTATGTTTTTTCCAGTGGTCATGTATGGATGTGAGAATTGGACTGTGAAGAAAGCTGAGTGCTGAAGAATCGATACTTTTGAACTGTAGTGTTGGAGAAGACTCCTGAGAGTCCCTTGGACTGCAAGGAGATCCAACCAGTCCATTCTGAAGGAGATCAGCCCTGGGATTTCTTTGGAAGGAATGATGCTAAAGCTGAAACTCCTATACTTTGGCCACCTCCTGCGAAGAGTTGACTCATTGGAAAAGACTCTGATGCTGGGAAGGATTGTGGGCAGGAGTAGAAGGCGACGACAGAGGATGAGAGGCTGGATGGCATCACTGACTCGATGGACGAGAGTCTGAGTGAACTCCGACAGTTGGTGATGGACGAGGAGGCCTGGTGTGCTGTGATTCATGGGGTCGCAAAGAGTCGGACACGACTGAGCGACTGAACTAACTAACTAACTATCCCAAGGGAGAAAGCTGGGTCTCAACACCTCAGCCAAGAGATTGTATTTAGCATCACTGATAACCAGCAAACGGACACTCTGACCCTCAGAGAGTGATGTGCTAGGGGAATACAGTATCACCAACGTAGTATTCTTTCCAAAAAAAATTTTACCTGAATCTAATCATGAAGAAATAATCAGACACATCTAGAACATAGGACATTCTCAAAGACAAGTGGCTTGCACTCCCTTCACAACTGTCGGTGACATGAAAACAAAGGAGAGGAAGATATTCTTCCAGTAAAAGGAGATTAAAGAGATATAAATAAATTCAGTGTCTGATTCTTTATTAAATCCTGATTTAGAAAGAAATCACCAGTTATAAAGAATATTTTTTGAATAAATGGGGGATTTAAATATGCTCTGTATTCATATAAATTATGGTAGCAGATATTATGGAGAAGGCGATGGCACCCCACTCCAGTACTCTTGCCTGGAAAATCCCATGGACAGAGGAGCCTGGTAGGCTGCAGTCCATGGGTTCGCTAGAAGTCGGACACGACTGAGTGACTTCACTTTCACTTTTCACTGTCATGCATTGGAGAGGGAAATGGCAACCCACTCCAGGGTTCTTGCCTGGAGAATCCCAGGGACGGGGGAACCTGGTGGGCTGCCGTCTCTGAGGTCGCACAGAGTCGGACACGACTGAAGCGACTTAGCAGCAGCAGCAGCAGCAGCAGCAGATATTAAGTCTATTATGTTGTGGCAGTTGTACTGCGATGATGTAGAACAATGTGGTTTTTTTTCTTAGTTACCACTTGGCTGAAGTATCTAGGGGTATGGCATCATGTTTAGTACAAACTTTCAAATCGATCAACAAAATCTGAGTGTGGGTACATGCATGTATGCACACATAGACGGATGGAGTTAAATATAAAACAGGTATGTCAAAATGTTGATAACTAATGAGGGACTCCCCTGGCAGCCCAGGAATTAAGGCTCAGTGCTTCCACTGCAGGGAACATGGGGCCAATCCCTCACTGGGGAATTAAGAACTGGAGTGCTGAGTGGTATGGCCAATAACATAAATATACTAGGACCTACTGAGGGCTTCCCTGGTGGCTCAGTGGTAAAGAATCTGCCTGTAAAGCATGGAATGAGTTTTTTCAAAAAAACAAACAAACCTCTAATCAGAAATAAAAAAGCTCAGAGCAGAAATGGACATAATTTCAAAAAATTTAAATAAGAATCAATTAAATGGGTAACAAAGGAACACTATTCCAAGGGAGCCACAGTTAGAACTGGCCATGGAACAACAGACTGGTTCCAAATAGGAAAAGGAGTACATCAAGGCTGTATATTGTCACCCTGCTTATTTAACCTATATGCAGAATACATCATGAGAAAAGCTGGGCTGGAAGAAGCACAAGCTGGAATCAAGATTGCTGGGAGAAATATCAATAACCTCAGATATGCAAAAAGCCTCTTGATGAAAGTGAAAGAGGAGAGTGAAAAAGCTGTTGTTTCCAACAAAGGTCCCCTGGAGAAAGAAATGGCAACTCACTCCAGTTGCCATTTCGTGGGCCGAGGAGCCTGGCGGGCTGCAGTCCGTGGGATCACAAAAGAGTTGTACATAACATAATGACTAAACAACAAGAGATATCATCCCCAACAAAAAAGAACCAACTATGTAGCACAGAGAACTTTACTCAACGTTCTGACTTATATGGGAAAAGAATCTAAAAAGAATGGATGTATGTGTGTGTGTAGCTGACTCACTTTCGTGTATGGCAGAAAGCAATACAACACTGTAAACCAACTATACCCCAACAAAAATTTTAAAGAAAAAGAAAATTGGAAGGCAATATTTAAAAACTAATGCATGGAGGTGTGCTGGGTTAAACATACTCCCCTCCCTCCCATTCATTTCTACATAAAAGCTCAAAATGTTACTGTGTTTAACAATAAGGTCTTTGCAGATAATAATTAGTTACANAATTTTAAAGAAAAAGAAAATTGGAAGGCAATATTTAAAAACTAATGCATGGAGGTGTGCTGGGTTAAACATACTCCCCTCCCTCCCATTCATTTCTACATAAAAGCTCAGAATGTTACTGTGTTTAACAATAAGGTCTTTGCAGATAATAATTAGTTACATTAAAATGAGGTCATTCTGGATTATGTTGGCCCTAAAGCTAATACAGGGCTTCCCTAGTAGCTCAGCATTTAAAAAAAAATTGTAATCTGCCTGCAAAGCAGAGGATGCAGGGGATGTGAATTTGATCCCTGGGTCAGGAAGATTCCCTGGAGAAGGAAATGGCAACCCACTCACTATTCTTGCCTGGGAAATCCCATGGACAGAAGAGCCTGAAGAGCTACAGTCAATGGGGTTGCAAAGAGTTGGATGCTACTGAGCAAGCACACACACACACACACACACACACACACTAAACCTAATATGGTCCTTATAAGGAAAGACACCCAGGGGAAAAGGCCGCGATGATGGAAGCAGAGTTCTGAGAAATACAGAGGTGCCCAGGGCTGCCAGCGATCACTGGACGTTATGAAGAGGCAAAGAATTTCCTCAGAGCCTTCACGGGGGAGCAGGGCCTGTAGACACCTTGATTTTAGACTTCTACTTTCCAGAACTATAAGAAAATAAGTTTTTGTTGTTTGAGTCACCCAATTTGTGGTAATTAGTTATGCAAGTCCTGGGGAAATTAACATGGTAGATAAAGCTAAAAATACTTTAGGTTTTTACTCAGTGAAAATACTGCAGGTTTTTCAGTAGGTCTGAAGTGTTTCAAAATCACAAGTAAGGAAAAAATGATGATAAATAAAATTTTAAAAATTTAATCGATTCATAGAACAAAATCAAGGAAATAAATTAACCAAGCTTATCTTCTCAGTAAATGTGAGCAGTCCATGCCCCTCAGTGACCTCAAAAAACCTCCTGACCTCCACGTGAAAAAGTGAGCATAATCATCTCTCTCCTCCCTAAATTTATGCCCCAAATCTTGTGTGACTGACTGTGATTATTGTGTAGAAGTGCCAGATGTTCAAAACTGGGGAGGTGGTTGGGAATAATACTGCTGAGCCACAGGAAATGCAGTTGGCCTTCAGTAGAAATGAATGGAGTGAAGGTTCTGGAAAGAGGTTGCTGTTGTTCAGTTGCTCAGTCACATCTGACTCTTTGTGACCCCCATGAATTGCAGCATGCCAGGCTTTCTTTCTTCCACCATCTCCAGGAAACAGGATGAAGGGACAAAACAGAGCTTCAATTCATAGGAATGATAATATCATCTAATAAGCCAAAATATGGGCAAAGTAAATACGGGGCCCGGTTTGGGACAAACAAACAAACAAGGTGTTGGCTTTACACAGAAAGGGACATGCCAGGGAAGACAGAGGTTGGAGATGTCACCAGGCCGTCCGTAGGGTAAGAAGGTTATTGTAGTCTGTGGACTTGGAACTGGTCTTCTGGGGTCTGCATTCAGGGTGTCTGACTCTGTACTTGTGACTTTAGAAAACCAGGGATAATCATCATACTCACAGGACTGTTGTAAGAAATGAGTCTTCATAGTACTAAAAAGCATTTCTGCAGCCCAGCATTATGCNTAGGGTAAGAAGGTTATTGTAGTCTGTGGACTTGGAACTGGTCTTCTGGGGTCTGCATTCAGGGTGTCTGACTCTGTACTTGTGACTTTAGAAAACCAGGGATAATCATCATACTCACAGGACTGTTGTAAGAAATGAGTCTTCATAGTACTAAAAAGCATTTCTGCAGCCCAGCATTATGCACGTTTGTGCTGTACATTTTTCTTGGATCTCAGGCCTTGTACATGGCTTTACCTGGTAGTCTCAAACCAGGGTAAATGCAGAAGCAGTGATTTCAACAGAGCTTGACTCCGAAATTTTGCAATGATCATGCCCAGTGTTTCAAGGTATGGGGAAAAGAATTCTGCAAACAGTGCAACCACTGCTAAAATTTTATTTTCTCCTTTGAAAATTTTGTAGTTTTCCAAATATTTCCCAATAAGGTAATGCAAATTTGATAATCAGAAAAATTAAAGAACTAGCCATGTCCCTCTTACTCCTCATCTTCCCACTGGGGGAAAAAAAATGGAGGTGGCAGAGATAGCAGTGGGGTGAAAGATGATTATTTTTGTTTCAAAGAATGAGAACATCAGTTAAGAAGCAAAAGTGCTCAAATCTCCCACAGCCCCTGCCCTAGTCCTGCCCAGGCAGCTGACACTGGGGCTGGTTGTTCAACAGGTCAGGGGAAACTTAGTAGAAAACTAGGAAAAAAATGTTTAATTTATCTGTATAAACAAATAAACAAATTAAACAAAAATCCCTGCTTGACACACATGACAGTCACAGATTTTTTAGACACTTAGGAATCTAAGAGGTTTTTAAAGTATATCCAGTACAGCTCCCTATACAAGGTAGGTGTTACAGTATATAACACAAATGAAGAAGGGTAGTCAGGCCCTCAGATGAGGTCTTCAGATCTTTGTCTGTCCACTCTCATATTATCCAGATCTGTAATTAAAAAAAAAAGAGCTACCACTTAGCAACCTCTGTGTACCTGGAACTGTGCAGGGGTTTTGTTTATCTGTTTCAATCACAGCACCTGCTTCTTCTTTTCCCCCTTTATGCCACTTATCACTTCTGTAACAGCATTTTTTACTAGTGTGCTTTTTTGTTCATTGTCCACCTTTCCAATGGACTATAAATTCTTTGAGGGCAAAATTGTGATAACTTTGCTTGCTGCTGTATCCCTAATCCCTTCTACACAGCCTGGAACTCATCAAGTATTTGTTAAATTAATAAACACAACTTTGGATTCTTCTCCCAGCTTTAAAATTAACCAGATCTAAAGGTTATCGAGGTGTTCCTCAAAGCTAATAAATGTCAGTGCCAAGAATCAGGCCCAGCTCCATTTGACCACAGAGGCCATGACTATCCTTCCAAGCTTCTTGACCACCCAATTAGTTTAAAGGGAACCTATTAATTAAGCAATTTCAAATTAATGACATGAATTATATCCAATTCCTGCTCCCTCTCCNTTTAAAATATTAAAACTAAACAACTTAAACTTTTCATCATCCGCAAACCATTCTGGCCCACTCTTGCAAAAAAGCTCACAAGGCAATTTGGGTTGGAGGCATTTTTCTTCTTTAACTCTTCCAAGTGCAGCTTTGAATTAGCATGTTCAATAAAGCAAGTAACACTTCCACTTGATTGCTTGAAACCATTCTTGACCCTCATTTCATTCTAGTTGGAGGTAATTACTTGCTGCTAATGCAAAGTGCTAAAGACAGCCTTAAATTCTGTTGAATTATTATGTAGACTTGGAATCAGACCTCTCCAATTTTAGTCTTAAAACAGCACCATAACTCTAATTTCTACTTTGTCAGACTCAAAAGTCAACCTATTTTGAGTGAAAACTTTTTACTTAAAATAAGATATTGATCTTGGACCTGGTGGGAGAAATGGTTGAAATTCTTTGGAAATGAAGTCAGGAGTGAATGTCAGTAATAGGAGAGGTAAAGTATATACTTTCAGGATCTAATATATATCAACTCATCCATTTTTTTTTTTTTTTCAAATCTGGGTACTGAAAATACAAGAATATGTAGGCAGTCTAAGTAGCAACTCCAGATGTAACCAGAGTCACTGGATAATTTTGTTGTTTTATCTGAGTTTAGATGAAAACTCTGAATATCAACTCATTTAAATTCAAATCAATCATTGCTGTATACTAAGAAGTCATCCCTGGATTAATAGTATTTACTGTAAAATGGAACAGGGTTTCTCTTCGCCACATTCCTGGAATCAATAAAAAACAACAGTAAAAGGCATTTTTTCTGTGAATACCTAAATGACTTCATAACCATTACTTCACTCGAGAAAANACTAAGAAGTCATCCCTGGATTAATAGTATTTACTGTAAAATGGAACAGGGTTTCTCTTCGCCACATTCCTGGAATCAATAAAAAACAACAGTAAAAGGCATTTTTTCTGTGAATACCTAAATGACTTCATAACCATTACTTCACTCAAGAAAAATGATTCTTATAGCACAGTGAGGGGGAGAGAATGCTTGGCTTCTATTAAGACTAATGGAGATTGGGAGGCAAAGTTCACTGACAGGAAAAAAGCAGTTGCCAGGATCCTGGAGAACTGGAGGAAAATTTACTAGTTAGTTCTTCCTAAACCAAGAAGCTTGTTGTTTTACTCTCCTTCCTTCATGAAAAGTAAAGCATAGGATCATATATATACCTAACAAGGGTAAATGAAATATTTTCCAAAATTAAAAAAGATGACAAATGCAATCACATAAGCTTAAATATATGGGGTTGTGCATTCTTTACTTTGAAATGTAAGTCTACAAAATGTCGAAAACATCACACTTGAAAACTTGAGACTGGCGGGAGATGATTTATTGACTCCGTTCCTCCGGGGAGGGCAGGCCCCAAGCACATTTCCTATGGCACCTCTACTATTTTCCACTTTTTAAAATTATGCTTCTGGTCTAATCAAAATACTACTTTGACACAGACTTTTTAATCTTCCTTTTTTTCTTCCACAAAATCACCTCAGGTACCGCAAATCCACTTTATTGGAAACCATAATCTTGTACTTAAAGAACAACTCAGTGTTAACCCTGGGCCCTCTGGACACCTTTAATCAGGTTTAGGTGAGTCCTGAAATCTTAGAATGCCTGATGGGGGTCGAGTCAGTAAGAAGGATTTTACAGACCCTCTCTGTGTAAGGCCCACACCCCAGCCACTTTACCCTGTGACTGGCATGGCCCTGGCACTTCTGCTGAGTCAGGAGAGAATCCAGCCAGTCCTGGTTTCCCAGGAGAACCACTCCAAGCCGAGCCCAAGCTGCCCAGCATCCCCAAGGCAGTAGCGGCACCATCTGTCTTGAGCTTCCAGGTCTCTTTTTTTTCAAGATCATCAGATGTTCACCTAAGTTGGTTTTCCTCAATTTGCTAAGCTTCAAATGCAAGGAAAAGACAATTTTTCCTCAGGTGAATTCTGGGGAGAAAAAGCTATAACTTCAGATCCAATGCTGATCTGAAAACAAATGCTGAGGAAGACAAACTAGGGGAGCGGAGCAGAGAGCAATTTCCAAGGAAAATCAGCATCATTAGGCTGATGCTAAAATCTCCTGGGAACCTTAAAGCCTGCCCTTAATGAAGGAAGCTGCTTTCTAGGGAATGTGCTAGCTTACATCTACAAATGAATTCATTTGGAAGGATGGTTTTTCAATTTACAGTTCACTCATTCATTCATTTGTTGGTCAGTGAGTACATATTGGATACTCATATTTGCCAGACTCTGTGTAAGGCCCTGGGGATACACAGCCAGCAAATGGACAAAAATCCCTGCCTCCGTGTGGCTCACATTCTTATGGGTGAAGAGAGGTTTCAAAATAGACAATTAGAGGGATAAGTAAAGAAAGATAGAAAGGGGAAATTTAATTTATTCTTGGTACATTAAATACTTTTTTATACTCAGCCTTTTGGGCTTGTAAGTAAACAAAAACTCCCTGCTAAACAAAGCTTTCTATTTTTCATAATGAATATCACATTCCTTAGCTCCAGATTATCTCGACCTGTAAACTATTTGCTTGAAAGTGACCCGATAGTCATCTGTTTCTCTTTTAAAAAACGAAAGCAATTGCACAGGAATTGTTGCTAGTGTTCTCAGACAGAACCAGAACACATTTACTTCTAGATTTCTGGCCCCGTATATCAGGGGGAGCACTTGTGCATCCTACCAGGATGAAAACTCTTGCCTTGGGCAGCCTTAGGGTCCCAGAAGCAGCAGCGGGGACACCCAGGACTCCTTGCTTTTGATCCATCTACGCTCAAAACTCTTGTTTTCCTCAGCACATGACCACTAAGTGAATTACCTGCTGGACACCCACAATCCTCCTGTTGCACCCTATGTGTGCAAACTCACACCCTAGTTTTGTTGAAGAACACAATAGTCCGGTATACTCCAGAGAAAGCACACCCTTTGAAATGCGTATGACCGGAATCTTGGCACCCATCATGTCTGTGTACTTTAGAACTGGTTTCCATGAGCTAGGTGTAATATCTTGGCACAACAATGACTTAAAAGCATTAATTATATACTAAGACATCAGGGGAAAGAAAAAAAAACCTTATAGTTAAATTCTCATGTTACTTGTGTCTGATTATTCATGGTTGGAATTAGACAGCCTCCTCCCTAACCTACTGGAACAGCGGTCCCCAGTCTTTTCGGCACCAGGGACCTGTTTGGTGGAAGACAATTTCCCCACAGACTGGGGCAGGAAGGGGGATGGTTTGGGGATGGTGTAAGCATATTATAATTATTATGCACTTTATTTCTATTCTTATTACATCAGCTCCGCCTCAGATCACCAGATATCAGATCCTGGAGATTGAGGACTCCTGTGCTAGAGAGTTGTGGTGCTGAGGGAACCTGGATTTAGAAGTACTTCAGGACTGCCTGCTGTAGGCACTGTTATTATGTTGATGATAATGTGACCTTCTCAGCATGGGAAATTATATGACACAAAGATAAAATCAGATTTATTTTAGAAGGAGCTGTCAAGTGACTTTACTGAAAGCTGCCTGTCACATGTTCAGTGCCAACCACTGAGTACAACACTATATATTTAAAAAGGAACAGAGGTAGGAAGTATCTAAGTGGCTTGTGTGCTACAAGAAATTCCACAATGTCTTATCCATCACCCAAGCTCACAGAGTTGATAATCCTGACATTTGGTCTGCCACAGCTTCTGTATTTTGCCTCCAACTGCTACTTAACTAAAGTTGTGCCCAGTAATGACAAGTTTTAGTTAATACTCCCAATAACAATGCTAATTTTTTGAGGCTCAAAAAAAAAGTTTTCAGTGAATCTCTACAAGCATAACTAAGCTCTAGCCATCCAGTGAAACCAGCTATGATTTTCAGACCTACGCTTTTTGTGTTTGTGTTTTATTTTTGTTATGAACCCCAAAAGACAGGTGGCAGAAAGGTGAGGAGCCAGGGAAGGCAAGATGGGTGCACTCCAAAGCTTGTACCTTAGCTTGGCACAAAAGCAAAAGGTGTTTGCCGCTGCCACTGCGGTATGGACATTTTCATCATCTTTGCTGAACTTGATTGAGACGAGGGAGCTCGAAGAGCGGCGCTGTGGGCGCAGTAGCCCTTTTCCTGCCGCGGCAGCAGACCAGACTTTAATTCCCAGTTTATTGCCCACTATGTAACTTGCCCGAGTTGCTAAGGCTCTCCCTGAAGGAGCCAGGTGACATCGCTTCTAAGGTCCCCTCCTTTTAATACACATTTAAAATAGTCTGTCATTAAAAGCACAGCAACATGAGTTTGTGTCCGTTAACGCTTACTAATTTTTTTGTATGTGCAAGCACCACACTGTGCTCCAATATATCAGTCTTATTTATTTCTGAAGGCTTGGAGGTTCTCCCCTAAGATGGCGGTGGAGGAGGACCGGAGACCACTTTCTCTTCAACAAACACATCAAAAGATCATTTGAACGCTGAGCAAACACCACAGAACAACTTCTGAGCTCTGGCGGAGGACACCAGGCACCCAGAAAGGCAGCCCATTGTCTTGAAGTAGGACAAAATATAAAAAACAAAAAGAGAGATGAAAGAGTTAGGGACGGAGACCCATTCTGTGGAGGGAGTCGTGAAAGAGGAGAAGTTTCCAAACACAAACCAGGGAACCCTCTCACCGGCGGGTCTGGGGGTAGTTTTGGAATCTCAGAGGGCAACATAACCTGGAGGAAAAAAAAAATAAATAAAATGCACAGATTACGCACCGAACTGCAACTCCCAGCAGAGAAGCAGCCCAGATACTAGCGCCCACCACCAGCAAGTGGAGGCTACACAGGGAGGCGCGGGCTGCATCGCTTAGGGTAAGGACCAGGCCCGAATTCCCTGAGGACAATCTGAGGGAGATAATATGAGAGAGCAACTCAAATTGTGGGATAGCCAGGGAGAGAGAGAGAGAGAGAGAGAGAGAGAGAAATAGAGGGAGGGAGAGAGAGGAGAGAGAGAGAGAGAGAACTTTCCCACAAAAAGCTCTAACCTAAGGCACTGACAGGCTGCTCACAGAACAAAGGACTGAGCAAGTACGGAGGAGAGCTAGCTGACAGTGGGCCGGCCCATCCTCCGCCAGAGGCAGGGAGGCAGGTGGGCGACAGCCAGAGCTGGAAGGCAAGGGGCAAACTCAGCCCCAGAGGTGGCTGCTGCTGCTGCTGCTGCTAAGTCGCTTCAGTCGTGTCCGAGTCTGTGCGACCCCATAGACGGCAGCCCACCAGGCTCCTCCATCCCTGGGATTCTCCAGGCAAGAACACTGGAGTGGGTTGCCATTGCCTTCTCCAATGCATGAAAGTGAAAAGTCAAAGTGCCACTAGACGGCAGCCTCTACCAAACTGCGAGCAGACTCCCAGTGGCTAACCAAGTCTTCCTGGGATCCTGACATCTGCCAGGAGGGTCACAGCCAGAGATCAGCTCCCCAGGGGAGGCACATGGCACACTTGAGATGGTGCTCCCACTGCACACCCAGGAAACCGAGTGGCTGGGACTGGGGAGGTGATAAGATGCACCGCCAAACTGGGAGAGTGCCCTCGGCAAGCACCTGGTTGCCTGAACTGCTCAGACCTGGGAAGGGCACAAAATGCAGGCCCAACTGAGTCTGCACCCGATTTCCTGAACCTGAGCAGCGTAGATCTGGGAAGTGCCCTAATCCAGGGCCTGCCTTAGACAGTTCCCCTGCCGAGCAACCTGGAGCCTAAGCAGTGTAGACTGGGAAAGCACAGAGTGAGTGGGGGAAAACCCATTGTGGCCTAGACACTGTGAGCACTTCCCACATATGCCAGTGATATTTGTTTGCGGTGTTCCTCCCTCCCCACAGCACAATTGAACAAGTGAGCCTAAGAAAATGACCACCTTCACCCCTTTATGTCAGGGCGGAAGTTAGATACTGAAGAGACTTGCAAACAGAGGAAGCCAAAATAAACAGAGGGAACCGCTTTGGAAGTGACAGGTGCAACGGATTAAAACCCTGTAGTTAGCACTGGCTACATTGGAAAGGACCTATAGACCTTGAGAAGAAGTATAAGCTGGAACAAGGAACTATTTGAAATTGAACTGACCACACACTGCCCTCAACAGCTCCAGAGAAATTCCTAGATATATTTTACTCTTATCATTTTTTAATTTTTTAAATTAAAAAAATTTTAAGTTCTTTATTACTCCTTTAATTTTCATTTTTAAAACCTATTACCCTGCAAAAAAAAAAGACCCTATTTTAAAAGAAAATTTCATATTTTTTAAATAACTTTTGTGATTTTGTTTTGTTAAGATTGTATTTTTGAGAGTCTAACCTCTACTCTAGATTTTTAATCTTTACTTTTTGGTATTTGTTTTCAATTCTGTACCTTTAAGAATCCAATTTTCAGTACCCATTTTTACTTAGAAGTGTGGTTACTGGCTTGATTGCTCTCTCCCCTTTTGACTCTCCTTTTTCTCCCCCAGGTCACCTTTATCTCCTCCCTCCCCTTCTTTCTCTGCTTAACTCTGTGAATCTCTGTGTCTTCCAGGCTGTGGAGAACACTCCGGGAACTGATTACTGGCTAGATTGCTCGCCCCCCTTTTGATTCCCCCTCTTCTCCTCCTGGTCACCTCTTCTTCCCCCTCCTTCTTCTCTTCTAAATGTAACTCTGTGAATCTCTCTGGGTGTCCCCCACTGTGGAGAATCTTTCCACCATTAACCTAGATGTTTTATCATTGGTGCTGTATGGATAGAGAATTCTTGAGGCTACTGTAAGAATAAGACTGAAAGCCAAAGGCAGGAGGCTTAAATCCAAAACTTGAGAACACGAGAAAACTCCTGACTCCAGGGAACATTCATCAACAAAAGCTCATCCAAAAGCCTCCATACCTATACTGAAACCAAGCTCCACCGAAGAGCCAACAAGTTTCAGAGCAAGACATACCACACTAATTCTCCAACAACACAGGAACATAACCCTGAGCACAAAAACACAGGCAGCCAAAAGTCACACCAAACCCATAGACACCTCAAAACTCACTACTGGACACTTCATTGCACTCCAGAGAGAAGAGATCCAGCTCCACCCACCAGAACACCAAGGCAAGCTTCCCTAACCAGGAAACCTTGACAAGCCACTCGTCCAACCCCACCCACAGGGAGGAACCTCCACAATAAAGAGGAACCACAAACTTTCAGCATACAGAAAGGCCATGCCAAACACAGCAACCTAAACAAGATGAAAAGGCAGAGAAATATTCAGCAGGTAAGGGAACGTGATAAAAGCCCACCAAACCAAACCAAAGAGGAGGAGTAGGGAGTCTACCTATTTATGAAGACTTCAGACCTAATAATCATAACAATACTGACAACAACTAGCATTTATTGAACACTTACTTCATGCCAGGTTTTATACTAATGGGCTGACTTTACCTGAACTCAGAAACCCCTCCTCTCTAATACATGGTCACAAGGCCACATCTTCTGTATCTTGTCTCCAACTGCTATTTAAATTAGAGCTGTGCCTAGTAATAGCAATTGTAACCCAACACTCATAGTTAAATTGCTAATTCTATTACATGCCTCAAATATAAGTTTTAGTGAACTATACATGGGTAACTAACCTACAACTCAGTGAAGCTGACTGTGGGTGCCAGTCTTATGATTTCTGAGTTGTACATGCATTTGCACGTACATAATTAAATAATCACAGTGACACTATGAAAGTGGTACTCAGATTATTCTCATTTTCAGATAAGGAAATGGAGGGTTAATTAACTTAAGGGAAGTCATTCAGCAGGTACATGGCAGTCAAATCCCGGAGTCTTCCATTCCCTGGAATATAAATTCCATGATGGTAGCAACCATGTCTGTCTCGTTTGCCTCTGCCTCTCCAGTGCCTACAGCAGGGTCTGACATACAGCAGGTGATCAATAAATATATGAGGGATGAGTGAAAAGTTAACTCTTATCCCTTACTCTCAACCACACTGCCAGATGCATCACATAGTCAGCCCTCCCACTGATCTTGTAAGAGACAGCAAGGAAGGCCCTAGTGGAGAGCACAGGTATTCAGCATCATTTCTTTCATCTCTGCTCCTGGAAAACCAAGTGAAACTGTGCATATTTTGCTGGCCTTAAGCCCCTTCCTTTTGCACAAAGGATGATAGAACTGTGGAGTATTTGTGTCAGGGAGCCCAAGTGGATAAGCCTGCTGCCCTCGGCCTTTGTTCTGGAAATGGCATTCCCATCGACAGTAGGCCCTGATTTTGCAAGGAAAAGCCAGCTGGTTGATTAGTTGTATGAGTGACCATCTCTTGTAGGAGTTCTGATTAGTTTTCATCATGCCTCTGCCTCTGGACCATGAATGATTGTCTCGCTTTTCTATCACCAAAACTGGTTACCTGTTAATATATTTCCAGCCCTAACAGAAGAGAAATGAGAAGGGAGATGGCTTGAGTGTCCCAGCGGCACTCAACCTGCTATCACTAGTGCTGAGCAGGGCCACTCATCCCTTAAGGGTTGACAGAGCATCCCTGAGATAAAGTGGACACCGCAGCTGAAGCCACGAGTGCTCAGAGTGCAGCCACGTCCATCTAGAACACAAGAAAGCAAAGGCAGCCTCCTGGAGGAAGGATTTGCTCCCACTTGAAAACATCCAGCTCTGTGGAATCCAAGAGGATTGATTGTTTAGTAAATATTTCATCAGGAACATCAGCTGTGGAATTTGGATGCTTAAGTGTTGCAGATAATTAAATGTAAATAATTAAAAATTAATAATGTTTGAAACGTTAAGCATAATGAGGCAGCTGATATCATATAAGAAGGGGCCCACTCATCCTGAAGATTCGCTGGCTGCCTTCAGGGCTGGGTCACAGCAGAGATGGCTTGCGTCAGTTCCTGATAGTTCCAGGGATGCGGCACTTCACTCCAACTTGGCCAAAGGCACTCACTATCAGCAGATGTCTTCTGGTCCACACCACTGTAGTACGCAGATCTTTCTAAAGGCTCTATCCAGAGCTGTTACTGGGGCGTGTGTGAGCGGGGGCAGGGGAGAGCCTGTAAACTTACTGCCAGAAATCACACTTGCAATCAGAAGGTGCTAGAACTGAAACAAAGATGAATCCACATTTGTTTAGTGAATTATGTAATGGAAATAAGCTCCCTGGAGAGTTGTTCCATTTAGTCTTTTCCCTTGTTCTCGCTCTCCCATCTTCAATCATTTCCCTATTCCTCCCCAGTAGCTACTTCTCTTCATTCTAAAAATAATATGCTCAAGTGCGTTCCTCCTCGTACAAAGAGAATTCTCTCAACGTGTCTCTCTGTAAAAGCCTCTCCTCTCTCCTTTCTTTCCTCATCAAATTTCTTGAAAGAGTGTAGCACATTCCCCCCTCCCTCTCTGCAGCCCTGCTTCCCTGGTGTGGCAACCTGACCCTGCCATCACCACACCACACACAAACTGCTCCCAAGAGTTACTGATGCTGTACTGCCCCCTAAATCTATGCTGTCTCTTTTTAAAATTTATTCATTTCTTTATTTTTCTCACTGCACTGGGTCTTTGTTGCTGCGTGTGGGTTTCCCCTAGTTGTGGGGCATGGGGATCTATTTGCAGTACACAGGCTTCTTATTGAGGTGGCTTCTCTTGTTGCAGAGAAGGGCTCTAGGGCCTGTGGGCTCAGTAGCTTTGGCACATGGGTTTAGTTGCTCTGCAGCATGTAGAATCTTCTTAGACTAGGAATCAAACTCATGTCCCCTGTATTGGCAGGTGGATTCTTAATCACTGGGCCATCAAGGGAAGTCTCAATGCTCTGTTAAGACTTCTCCATAGCATCTTATACTTGCAACTCTATTTTTCTGAAATCATTTTCTCCTGATGGTCCATCTACCTCTCTGGTGACCATTGTTTAGTTCCTGGACTGCCCTCAAAGGTGAGCTTTCCCCCTACATTCTTTTCTTCTCTATACAAGGGCCTGCAAATGCAAGTCCAACAGAGAGAAAGCCGGAAACATAAACTCGTGAAATAGATGGGATAGGAGAGGTATAAGACAATAGGGAGTGGTGCGGTCTGTGGTAAATGGATATTGTATACCCTCGTGCTAAAGGCATTCAAATTGGAATAAAGTCATTTTGATCTCTTCAGTGGCCTTACCGAGAGCAAGGGATTAAAAACATAAATATTAATGGTCAGGTAGAGAGAAAGAACGGAGAAGGCAATGGCACCCCACTCCAGTACTCTTGCCCAGAAAATCCCATGGACGGAGGAGCCTGGTAGGCTGCAGTCCATGGGGTCGCTAAGACACGACTGAGCAACTTCACTTTCATGCATTGGAGAAGGAAATGGCAACCCACTCCAGTGTTCTTGCCTGGAGAATCCCAAGGATGGCAGAGCCTGGTGGGCTGCCGTCTATGGGGTCGCACAGAGTCGGACATGACTGAAGCAACTTAGCAGCAGCAGCAGCAGAAAGAAAGAAAGAAAGAAAGAAAGAAAGAAAGTGAAGTCGCTCAGTGGTGTCCGACTCTTTGCGACCCGGTGGACTGTAGCCTCCCAGGCTCCTCCGTCCAAGGGATTCTCCAGGCAAGAATACTGGAGTCGGTTGCCATTTCCTTCTCCAGGGGATCTTCCTGACNAGAAAGAAAGAAAGAAAGAAAGAAAGAAAGAAAGTGAAGTCGCTCAGTGGTGTCCGACTCTTTGCGACCCGGTGGACTGTAGCCTCCCAGGCTCCTCCGTCCAAGGGATTCTCCAGGCAAGAATACTGGAGTCGGTTGCCATTTCCTTCTCCAGGGGATCTTCCTGACCCAGAGATTGAACCCTGGTCTCCTGCATCGCGGGCAGACGCTTTAACCTCTGAGCCACCAGTGGTTAGACAACAGTTGCGTAGGACAGAGGAGAAAAAGGCATGTTTCTTTTATGTTTCTCTCTGGTAAAGATGGGACTGATATCAGTGTCAGGGATGGTTGCTGTTGGTTTGCTATCAGTTTTTCTTGTCATGGTACACAAAGAAGTAATAGCAACTGAACACAAAGTACCTTGGCCAGCTGAATGCATTCATTTCCTGTTTTTCCTTGAGGTCTGTATGCACTCTGTTTAAGAAATGCTTGTTGAGTGTTTGCCTTACTTAGTACATTTGCACTTTCTTCTTCAACTCAGCAGACCCAACTCTTCCTCACACCACCTTCTATCAAGCTACCAACCATTCTCTTTAAAAAAAAAAAAATTGGAGGTTTAAAAGAATTGATGCTTTTGAACTGTGGTGTTGGAGAAGACTCTTGAGAGTCCCTTGGACTGCAAGGAGATCCAACCAGTCCATTCTGAAGGAGATCAGTCTTGGGTGTTCATTGGAAGGACTGATGTTGAAGCTGAAACTACAATACTTTGGCCACTTTGATGCGAAGAGCTGACTCATTTGAAAAGACTCTGATGCTGGGAAAGATTGAGGGCAGGAGGAAAAGGGTATGACAGAGAATGAGATGGTTGGATGGCATCACTGACACAATGGACACGGGTTTGGGTAAACTGCAGGAGTTGGTGATCAACAGGGACGCCTGGCGTGCTGCAGTTCATGGGGTAGCAAAGAGTCGGACAGGACTGAGTGACTGAATTGAACATGGTTTTAGACTATGAATGAAGGAAAATATTTGCAAATTATTCAGCAGATAAGAGGTTAATGTCCAAAATATATAAGGTATTCATACAACTCAATAACAAAAAACCCAGAAACAATCCAGTTAAGAAATGGGCAGAGAAAAGGAATAGGCGTTTTTTGTTTTTGTTTTTCCAAAGAAGATCTACAAATGCTCACAGTCACAAGCAAAAGTGCTCAGTATCACTAATCAGGGAAGTGCAAATCAAAATCACAAATTATCACCGCACACCTATCAGAATGACTGTCATCCAAAGGACAAGAAGTAACAAGTGTTGATGAGAATGTGGAGAAAGCAAAACACTTGTGCACTCTTGGTGGGAATGTAAGCTGGTGCAACCACTATGGGAAACAGTGTCAAAGTTCATTAAATATTGTTTTGGTATTTATTTGGTAAACAAAATTGCTGGATTTTCCAGCAATCCTACTTCTGGGCATATAGCCAGAGGAAATAAAAATAGGATATCAAAGAGATAACCACATTCCCATGTTCACTGTAGCAATATTCACATTAGCCAAGGTATGGAAACAACCTAAATGTCCATCAACAGATGAATGGATAAAGATTATATGGAATATATGCACAGTGAAATATTATTCAACCATTGAAAGGAAATTCTGCCATTTGCAACAGCATGGATAGAACTTGAGGGTATTATGCTACGTGAAATAAGACAGAGAAAAAGAAATACTGCATAATGTCACTTATAAGTGAAATCTTAAAAAAAAAATAAAGCCAAGCTCTTATAAACAGAGAGTAGAAAAGTGGTTGCCATGGGCTGGGTGGTGGTGGCTGGGGAAACAAGAAATAGCTTGTAAAAGGGTATAAATTTTTAGCTGTAAGATTTATAAGATTTGAGGCGATAAGGTAAAACATAGTGACTAGGGACTTCCCTGGTAGTCCAGTAGTTAAGACTCCATACTTCTAATGCAGGAGATGTGTGTTCTATCCCTGATTGGGGAACTGAGATCCCACATGCTGTGCTAAGATTCCCCGTGTACCAGGAGACAAAAACAAATAAACAAACAAAAGCCAAAACAAATGAAAAAAGAAGTGGTGACATTTAGGACTTCCCTGGTGGCATAATGGATAGGAATCTGCCTGCCAATACAGGGGACACAGGTTTGATCCCTGGTCCAGGTAAAGTCCACATGCTGCAGAGCAACTAAGCCTGTGTACCACCACATCTGAGCTGATGTGCCATAACTGCTGAAGCCCACACACCACAACTACTGAGTCCACGAGCTGCAACTAATGAAGCCCTTGTTCCTAGAGCCCGTGCTCCACAAGAGAAGCCACCGCAGTGAGAAGCCTGTGCACCACAAGGATGAGTAGTCCCTGCTCACTGCAACTGAGAAAGCCCGTGCACAGCAGTGAAGACCCACTGCAGCCCCAAATAAAACAAATAATAAAACAGTGACTGTAGCTAATAACACTGTATTGTATAACTGAAATTTGCTAAGATAGTAAAACTTACATATTCTCACCAAAAAAAAATTGTGGGAAGTGTAGTATGGATTTTAACTGTGCTGATAATTTAATAAGCTTATTATTATTTTTATTAGCATCCTGGTTACAAACTTATGGGTTTTGAGTGATTTGCCTCTTTCCTACTCCCCGCTCCCCAACAAATTCCTGTTATTTTCTTGGTCTTTCAGAAAATCTTTTATTGTCAAATCATCAAAAACAACAACCAAACAGAAATGACAAACAAAACCAAAAATCACCTGCAGGCTAGTGTAGGACCTCTGCTCTACAACCCCTCCTAGAGTGATCTTAATCTCTTCTTTTGCTTCTGTTAACTCCTGCTATGTTGCTGATCCCCAGACCTATATCTTCCAGTGCAGGGCATCTCTAGAGAGGGAGGTGATATTTGATGGTCCACAAAATGACTCAATGTGGCATCTTCAAGGAATGTGTCCAGAATGAGCCTCTTACTGCTTTCCTTGACAACTCCCCCAGCCCTGCCAACAGTCACACAGGCACACACACAGGCTCAACTTCCAGTTGTAAGTTGGATTGTGACTTCAGACTCAGTTTTGAGTCTCTAGTCTTACCCATCTTTCAGTCAGTGGGTCACAGAGTCCTATCAATTTTACTTTTGTGTGTGTGTGTGTTTTTCCTTTTCTTTTCAATTGAAGTATAGTTGATTTTCAATGTTGTGTTAGTACAGCAAAGTGATTTAGTTATACATACACATACATCTTTTTTTTTTTTTAAAGATTTTTTAGCACAGGCAACTATACTCAATATTTTGTAATAAATAAGGGGAAAAAAATCAATTCTCACTTTGAAATAGATTTTATATTCCACATTTTGCACTCAATTCTGTTCTCACTTCCCTCATTGAAGATTTCATCTTTTGCCTGAAGAAATCCACTGTTTCTCTGACTCCATCCCTTCTTTGCACCAATGTATATTACACGCTGAGGTTTCAGACAGACTGAGAGATGGGAGACGAAATAAGCTCAGCTTTCAGAATCAGCCTTAACTCTTCACGGGCCTTTCTGAAGGGAATGAGTTATGGGGATAAGTGTTATTTTTCAGCTAAATTGGAGAAGAAAAAAAGCCAGACAATATCCTGAGAATCAACTAGATTTGATGGCTGTCAACAGCAAATGAGCCTGATTTTCTGAGCATATGGCACTTAGATGGTGGTTGGGAGACATGTACTGAATGAAGCTTGGAACACATGACCCTG
Source organism: Neotragus moschatus (assembly GCA_006410615.1). Lineage (NCBI taxonomy): Eukaryota > Metazoa > Chordata > Mammalia > Artiodactyla > Bovidae > Neotragus > Neotragus moschatus. Next base: position 28,648 of record SJYA01000433.1, on the reverse strand, counting down.
GTGCCTTGGGAACCTGGAAACTGCCTGCCCACCTCCCCTGTATCAGTTCGATTTTGGATTCTATCTTAAAATCCTTCTATCAGCAAAAAGAAAAGAGGACCTGTCTCGTATTAAGTCAGAGGATGTTTATTCTCCTTCCTGGGAGAATAAACACTGGACTGAATTTGGAGGATCTCTTGTATGTTGGAGGTGCCAGAGAACTGATGATGGAGTATGGGAATGACTTTGTCAACAAGGGGATACTTTCTTTTCTAGTCATACCTTCTGCTTCTACCCAAAGGAAGCTCTCTGAGCCTGAAAGTGTTCAAGCATTAATTAATTATGCTTAATAAAGAAGTTCTAAATATTGTCTACCTCTATGATTTTCAAATTTCCATTTGAATGGTTATCTGAAGCAAATTTCTCTACTTCAGAATTCACTCGCTAACTTCCAAGTGAAAGTGAAATTGCTTAGTCGTGTCCGAATCTTTGCGACCACATGGACTGTAGCCTACCAGGTTCCTTCATCCATGGGATTTTCCAGGCAAGAATATTTGAGTGGGTTGCCATTTCTTTCTCCAGGAGATCTTCCCAACCCAGGGATTGAACCTGGGTCTCCCGCATTGTAGGCAGATGCTGTATCGTCAGAGCCACCAGGGAACTTCCAATTACCTGACTGTTAATGAATAAGCTTCCCACCTAGCATGTAAAGTTTTTCATAATAGGGCCTTACTTACTTGTCCACTTTCAGCCCTCAACTCATTTACATAAGAACTGGCTGGAACCCACTGAGCCCTATGCTGTTTTTGGAACATATCCTATGTGCACCCTTTTTCTGCTTTTGCTTAGTTTTCCCCTGAGAAGGCGATGGCACCCCACTCCAGTACTCTTGCCTGGAAAAATCCCATGGACGGAGGAGCCTGGTAGGCTGCAGTCTCCATGGGGTCGCTAAGAGTCGGACACAACTGAGCGACTTCACTTTCACTTTTCACTTTCATGCATTGGAGAAGGAAATGACAACCCACTCCAGTACTCTTGCCTGGAGAATCCCAGGGATGGGGGAGCCTGGTGGGCTGCCGTCTATGGGGTCGCACAGAGTTGGACACGACTGAAGAGACTTAGCAGCAGCTTTCCCCTTCTATCTGGAATGTCTTCACTTGGCTCCTCCCATCATCCTTTGAGGTTCAGATTAATTATTTCTTCCTGCAGAACTTCCCAGTCCCTGAGCCCCTAACCCCCTTTAAAACTGGATATGAAACCTTTTCTTCTAAGTCCTAAATTACATAGGAATTCAACCAATAATTATACCAATAAGTATACTACATGGCCCTTCCAATACTTATTGGATCATTTCAGACTACAGTTCATTTTTTAAAATTTATTATCTGTGTTAATTGCTTGATACTGACCAAGATGGCATAATCAATTCTGCATCGCACTGGACACAAAATACCATATTCAATTATTAGACATGATTCCTGTCTCCTTTACAGTTCCTCTTCTATAGAACTATTTACTGAATCTTCTCAGGGTTGTATTCTGAATTCTTCTAATATCATATGTTTATGTTACCTATTTCTATGGATTTATATAATATTTATCTATTTACAACTTCCAAATATGCATCTTCAGTTTCAATTTTTATCTGGACTTCAAATTCATGTAGCCAAGAGCCAGCTCAGACATCTAAGACACAGCATGTACAACTGTATTCTTGAACATCTCTAAATCTAGGAAGGGGAAGAAAAAGAGGAATCATTTTTAAAAAAGAAAATAACCCCTATTTAAAAGAAGACTTTTCCAGTGGTCTTAGAATCCCCCACTTCTAATAGGGCCTTGGAATCATCCAGTCCATGTCCTCATTTGCAGATGAAAACTCACATCTTCTGGTACAAAGTCCAATGTTCTTTCCACTACACCATCATGTAACCTCTTCTATGGGCCTTAGAAAGATCTTTAGTAGCCAGGATTCATTATCAGTAGCTCAACAATTAATGTAATTTCAAAGATAAAACATAAACCTGAAAATAAATCTCCCAGATTTACTCCCTTTGGGCAATCTCACAAATACTATTTAATTACCTTATCATGATACTCTCTAAGGGTTCACCTCACAGTGGGAACTAACGCAAAGAAAGGCTTCCTTCTCCCTCAGACTCCAACAGCACATGCACCCAATGTCTCAAATGAAAAACATCCTGCAGTGAAACTTTGCTAGTAACCTTTCCTCCAAGGGGAAATGCTCATTCCTAAATAGAAACAGGCCAACATTTTTGGTGTGTGTTTTCCTTACTCTGTTTTAGAGTATGAACAACCAACTAAACTGTAAGTTTGGTTCTTACTTCGATTGAAGGTAGATCTGTTGCTTCAAATAAAATACAGTGAATCAGATATTTACTTTAAAGATTTGGGTATCAACAAAATAAAGAAAGCGATAGACTGGGACAGTATTTACAGTACATATGACAAAGGTGTAAAAGCTTAATTACATAATAAGCTTCAAGTTAATGTAAAGATGGTAAGATCCTGCAAGTGTCAATGAACAAGTCACAAAAGAAAATCATATAAGAACAAATATATATGTAAAATTTTAACCCAACTAAAGGCTTTTATTGATTTCTTTTTTAAAAATTAAGGATGTTTTTTATGTCTGCAGAAGACAACCTTCCTATCACCCTAGAGGAAAGTTCAGAGTGCCTGTGGAAAGTGAAAATTTGGTCAGTAGTGTGTGACTCTTTGCAATCTCATGGACTGTAGTCTGTCAGGCTCCTCTGTCCATGGAGCTCTCTAGGCAAGAATACTGGAGTGGGTCGCCTATCCCTTCTCCAGGGGATCTTCCCGACCCAGGAATCAACCCAGGGTTTCCTACATTACAGGCGGATTCTTTACCAGCTGAGCTACCAGCGAAGTACTTAGGGAGTTAGGACCGACTCCTGGTACTTTCTTGTATTAATAAATGACTCTCAGAGTCTCCAGCTTTGGTGAGAAATTGGTATAACACTGCAAAGTGTTAGCACTAGTTGTACCTAAGATATTATATACAAAGTCTAGCACAGAATCCACATCTTGTTAAGTGTAAGCTCATGTGAGTAGGACCTAATTTTATTCATGTCTGTACTCCCAGGGGCTAGATAGTGCCTGGCCTTTTCAGATATTTAATAATAATTGTAGTAATAATTCTTGAATTATATTACATCAAAATGATTTGAATTACCACCTTACAATAAATCTTTTTTTTACAAATCCCAAATGTTTTGCTGTAAATGCTAGGATCAAAGGTCTTACGTTTTCGTGTTAACTTTACAATTCAATTTTTCAACATCTGAAAAAATTTTCCCTTTCAAAAAAAAAAAATTAACCAAGGAATTGAAGTTATAATAACCAACTAATACAACACCAGTTTTACTCCTAAATAATTAGGATTACTTCTGATAATTTGATAATTTAGCATCTCACAGAAGAAGTAAATTACCAACCTACACCTTTACATATACATATTTATTCAATTCAACAAGGGTATACAATGCCATATCGCCACGAGTGATGATTTATTCCTAAATAATAACGCCTGAAGAGAGCTCTGCTTTATAGGTCTTTAGTGAGAATTTTAAAAAATGAATTCTGCATGAGAGATGATATTAAAAAGGGAAAAACCCATAATTTGATTTTCCCCCTATCTGGACATTGTATTGGCTTCCTTTTATTAATCTCAGCAATAGAATCGCTTTGACATATTATTGTTATTTATCACTCATTTCCCACATATTTCCAAAAAGAAAAAAGCTTTAGAGCAGCCCATTTTAACATGCTGTTATGGTTTTAGTATTTGGTTCCCTGGAAGCAGCTGTAAAATTGAGTATATAGAGCTAGCTCAGGATAACATACTGTGGAACCAATTTTCCTGTGACAAATAAATAAAAGTGTTTATTACCTGCCCACATATTTATTAGGCTGAAGTCATTTCTATTAAATCAGAAATTAGGCAAAGTGAAATCTGACTTAGGCAACACCCAAGAGCAAAATTAAATGGAAATAATTGTCGTCTAATTTGTGAATATAGTATACAGCTTTAAAATATCACCTACAGATTCATAGTCTGATTGATTAGCTAAAATTTTCAAAATCATGTCTCAAGACTCCATAGATGCTTTCTAAATGGAGATTTAAAAAAAATTTTTTTTATTCAGGATTGATTGCTTCAAAGGATCTGCCAAGCAAGAGCTTTCCTTTTAGCCTGTTAATAACTACCAAAATATTCACAGTATTCCCTGGGCTTTCACCACTTCTTACATTGTCAGGTTTTAGCATGCAGGCCTTATTCTCAACCCAATTACCTGGATATGAAGCAGGAACTTCACAGCTGTCACAAAACACCTATACCATTTTAGAAAGGCATTGCTATCAATAACCAAAAAAACTGGGGATTTTATCGCACACAATATGTGAAATTGCACCTCACTGACAAAGCCATTGCAGAACCTGGGTGATAATATTATTATAGTAATTACCATATGTCTTACATCAACTGCAACTCTAGTTTTATTATCATTCAGGTTTCTAGAAGGAGATAGGAGGGAGCTGTCACAGTTAGACAGTTTGTCCTCTATTCAACTGCCAGCTCCCCCCATGAAATGCAGGCTCTCTATTCTACTAAAGGAAATACAATTATAACTCTATTTGCATTGAGAACAAGAGAAGCCCTGGGTTAATTACAGGTAAGGTTCTGTTTACATTCCCTGGGGCTCGCCACAGCCAGATTCCATTTCTGAAGTGAAAAAAAGCTTCTGGAGTTTGAACTATGGCCACATTTTTTTGTATTCCACTCTTGAAATTTTGTGTGGCCAAAGAAAGCCTATCACTCAAGGATCTTTCAAACGTAACCCCAGAAACCTCCATTTCCCAGAGTCTGTTTGTAGTTAAAGTAAGTTCAGAATCCAAAGTCTAAACAAAAGAGAAGGTAAATAGAGTTTGAGGCCATTTGAGGCCATCATTGTGATGATCAGGACAAGAGAGGGTAGTAATATGTTTATTATTAATGTTATATAATCAAATGATTAAAAATGTAAGACAAAGGGGTGGTACAAGGGGAGAGCCTGAATGTCAGTAATACACTAAGAGGACTATTTCCTGCCAAGAGACTGAATTTCCAACAAAGAATTTTCCTCATCTATAAGGCTTCTTGGCTTCTTTTCTGGCTTTTAGGACTCTTTTTTGGCTAAGGAAAGGATGAACTATTTTTTTAGCTAAGGAAATAATGTACTAACCTCAGCTGATGGCTAGGATGTGTCTCTGAGATCCTGAGTTCACAGGAGAGAATTATTTCTCCTGATTTATATTCAGCTTTCCAAAAATATGGACACAGCAGGCCTCATGCCATTTGTGTTCTTGCCAAGGTAATCACAGACTCTTTAGTTGTCTGGTTGCAATCTAATAATCCAAGTTCTATATGGTATTCCAGATGTCTACAGCTAGCCTTTTCCCAGTCATTATCCATCGTATCTACTTTATTTTGCTCATACTTACCAGTCACAACCTGATATATCTTTTAAAAAAATATATCTGTTTAGATGTTTCTTTTCAGCTTCAGCCTCTGTCCCCTCTCCCCATCACAAGAACCTAAGAAAGGCAGCTCCTTGAAAGTTAGGGTCCTTATTTGTAGCCTAAAACAGCACTAGACACATAGCATGTACTTAATCATTATATTAAAGGAAAGAATAAACTGCTATGAGAATTTCAGAAGATCTGAATGTTGGCTTTGGCAGCAGCCATTGTCAGGGCTCCATTGCTACATAGATGCTGTAGACATGGAGGTTGCTTTCTTTACAACCCATTTTTCTAGGAGCAAAATTTTAAGATACATTTAAGAAACAGAGTGGACAACAATTCTAGTTTTATGGACTTAGATTCTTTTGAAGAAAAAAACATTACCTCTAAAGAGTTTAATGCATGCAGTTTCCTAAAGAACCAGTCTCAGAGAAAAAAGAAGGATGACTCTGACCTCATTTTACTTCTGTCAGAAGTAGAAAGAGGTGGGAACTGAAAACATTTCCAGTGACAAAGAGAAAGTAAAGTAGTAGTACCTTTTTGTAGTGAGGATGGTGGGCACACATCACCTCATGCAAGGAATATATCCTACAAATGCAATTCCTTACTTCCAATCTGAAGATCTCAATTGTGTGTGTGTGTATGACCATATTAAATTAAAGGCAAAGCAAAACAAAAACTTAGGTTGTCAAGAGGCGTGAGGACATTCACATGAGTACAAGAGGAATGGCTTTGGCAAAAGTCTTGGCAGGTGGGCTGCAAGGGGTTTCACACTTTAATAGAGACAAAAATCTTATCTTCTTCAATTCCAAGGGAGATTTCATAATGGTACTGTTGCTGACCAGGTTGTTGGCCTTCCCCAATTAATAGAAATTGACTAGAGGCCAGACCAGAGATTCAGGCCAGGCTTTACTGGGGTCCCTGTTGCAGCAGAGGGAGCAAGAACAGACAATAGGCTCCTTTGCTTGCTCACTCCTGTAGTAAGGAAGTGAACTTGTTCCTTATGTGGGCTGAGGGTAGGGGTGTGTGCAGGGATTGAGCAGAAGGCTGACTTAGGTGTTTTGCCCATGCCTATGGTGATGTTGAGTGCAGGGCGCATGTGCAGTACCCTACTTTTGCTCTCAACAATCAGATTTGCTCCTTGCTCTTCAAAAGTGGCAATTGGGTTTGTTAGCTTTGGGGTCCAGAATTTGCCCCAACTGCCCATGCATACAGTTATTTTTAGTCCCATATAGCTTCTTTGTATTTTGTTGCTCGAAGAGAGGTGTGTCCTGGTGCAAGCATTGCAGTACTTCAGCAAAGGGTCCCAGGACCCAGCCTGTCTCAGTACTACGTCAGCTTTGCTGAGATCCTCACTTCCTTTTAGAAACTGAGCTGTATTCAACAACATTCTCATTTGTGTTCAGTGAACTTCCCCTTGAATCTCCTCAGCAGTTGTATCCATTTTACCACCCTGCTTGAAGACCTTATTCAACAGTAACCCACTTACTCAGCAGATAGAAAAACTTCATTTGTGTAAATTCCCTGACTTTTCACCCTCACACCTAGAATGTATTTACTTCCACATATAGCCTAACTTATTTTCCTCTAGATTGGGAGAAAGGTGTTCTCCCCTTTCTATGGGTAATACTTCATGCTGTCCACCCAACTCATACACTGTCACAAAATTCTGGACCTCACTTTGCCAATAATCCCCTTCCTTTCCCATATTGACAACCTTTCTTCTAGTAACTCCCCATGGACAACAAGCATAAAAGTCTCTTCCACCATTTAAAGAAAGCTCTTTTCTTGACTCATTAATCTCCTTCACTTAGTGAATATTTACCTTGACTTCATCATTCCTACATTATTTCAGTTCAGTCCAGTCGCTCAGTCATGTCAGACTTTTTGTGACCCCATGAACCTCAGCACACCAGGCCTCCCTGTCCATCACCAGCTCCCAGAGTTTACCCAAACTCATGTCCATTAAGTGATGCCATCCAGCCATCTCATCCTCTGTCATCCCCTTCTCCTGCCCCCAATCCCTCCCAGCATCAGGGTCTTTTCCAATGAGTCAACTCTTCACATGAGGTGGCCGAAGTATTGGAATTTCAGCTTTAGCATCCTACATTATTTAGTGATTTATTAAAATCCAGCTTCTGTCCTAACTCACTAAGATTAAAAAAAAAAAATCGCTTCCTAATTCCTTATTCCAATCAACTCAGGTTTCATTTTAGGTTTCTTTTCTTTTTTTATTTTGAATTCTCCTTCTCTTGAAACTCTTGGCATCCTTGACATTATTTTCTCCTAAATCTCTGCTTACCTTCCTGACTTGGTTTCCCCTGTTGCTGACTCTTTTTCTTTGTGTCCCTTACATGCTGTTTCTTTCCTGGACCTTGTACTTAGTCTTCTTTACCTTCTACAGACAACTAAGTGATTTAATCCATTTCAGTAGCTCTAATTACCATCTGAAAGATGCTAACAATTTGAAAAAAAACTCTCTGGTCAATATTTCTCTTTGGAACCATAGATATATGTGTTTGATACTTTCTAAACTACAGAACTGAGTCAAAATAACTTGGGAAACTGAGTCATCATCTATCAACAGAAAATCTATTACAAAGTGAATTTGCTCAGTAGTGTCCGACTCTTTGCAACCCCATGAACTATAGCCTACCAGGCTCCTCTGTCCATGGAATTTTCCAGGCAAGAGTACTGGAGTGGGTTGCCATTAAACTTTAAAAGGCTATAAAATACAATAAACATGGTAACTGATTTTATTTTTAAATATCACACACCTAATTTCCTTAGCCAATCTTGCTACAATGGCAGGAACAGCTAAAATGGAGAAAAGAAACATGAGTTCTAATAATTTTGATGCATATAAATCTTGCTTTACCCATAAAATATGCTTGGAAGTGAAAATTTGGATGTCAAAGTATGAGTGTATTAGTTATCTGTTGCTCAATAACAATGTTATGAAAGATTAGAGGCTTAAAATAACATATATTTATTGTCTCAGTTTATGTCTGAGCATGACTTTCCTGGGCTTTCTGCTCAGGTCTTACAAGGCTAAAATCCAGGTGTTGGCAGGGACTGTGGTCTCATAAGAGGCTCAGCTGGGTTAGGATCCACTTATAATCTCAGTCTGGTTGTTGTCACCTTTAAGAGTCTCTGCCACAATCAGTATATAATTTTCCTAGGGAGGTGGGGGCATTTGGTATTAGCAGAGGCAAACTGTTATATATAGAAAGGATGAACAACAAGGTGACTTTATTGCACAGGGAACTATTTGGTTGGCCAAAACATTCATTCAAATCATTCTATAACATTTTATGGAAACCTGAATGAACTTTTTGGCCAACTCAATATATTCAAAATCCTGTAATAAACCATGAAAGTGAAAGTGAGGTCGCTTAGTTGTGTCCAACTCTTTGCAACCCCATGAACTGTAGCCTGTCAGATTTCTCCATCCATGTGATTTTCTTGGCAAGAATACTGAAGTGGATTCCTTCTCCAGGGGATCTTCCCTACCCAAGGATTGAACCTGGGTCTCCTGCACTGCAGGCAGAAGCTTTACCATCTGAGCCATAATGGAAAAGAATAAGAAAAATAATGTATATGTATATGTGTGTGTGTGTGTGTATAACTGAATCACTTTGTTGTACAGTAGAAATTAACACAACATTGTAAATCAAATATATTTCAATAAAATAAAAAGTGTAAAAACCCATAATAACACTTGTCACTTAGCAATTTGGCAAAAAATATTAATTTTTTTTATTTTCGGCATAATAACTCACAGCATTTTGGAAGGGCAATTTGGCAACATATATCAAAACTTTAAATGCACATTTTTTTGAACATGGAATTCAACTTCTAGCATTTGTCCATAGAAATAATTACACAAATGCTTAGGATACAATATGAAGATATTTGCTCTCCTGATTATGATAGGGAAAAAACACAATTTAAATGTTCACAAATAAAGGATTCAAAAGAAATTCTTGCTGTCTATAGAATAGACTACTATTCAACTATGAAAACATATATGACAGGTTAATTGAGACAAATGTTTTCCTTTATATACAGGTATCATAAATATCTTAATTTTGACTGACCTCAAGCTGTCTTCTTTAATCAGTTTAAAATATGTAGGAATTGACAATAGTGCTTTTTAATGGATGTTTTGTCAAGAATCCATTCTCAAACTTAGAACCTTGGATTTTCATAGTTTAGATTTCTTTCTAGGAAACCACACGAAGTAACTGAGAATTGCAATCATGTAAGACAGAACTTTGTAGATTTGCCATTTATTTCAGCATATCTCTCACAAATAGTCTGCTAGAGAGAAAGGTAATTAATTCATTTGAGCTTTACTCTTTTCCCTCCATCTGTTCTGAGGGAAGGAGGGCAGGGAGAAGGGAATTGAATTAGTAAACCATCAAAAATATTCACTATATCAGTCTAGAATTGCTACCAGAAATTAAATTTATAGTAGTAGAAATTGCTACTAGAAATTGCCCCTAGAAAAATACAGCTTATTCACGAAACTACTATTAAAAAATGACGTTTCTCCTTTGATAATTCTACCCACTGGGGTGAAAACGCTAGTAACCTATATGTTCATTTACTTAACAAATGCTTAGGAAGTGTATTCTATTTGCCAGGCACTGTTCTAAAAGATTTATGCTTCTATCTTCATAACAATAGTATAAGTTAGCTACTACTGCTACCTTGATGTTACAAGAAGATAAGGCAAAAGAAACACAGATCAAGGAAGTCATCCAGGGCCACAAAGCCAGTAGGGCACCACACCAGGATCTGAAGTGAAGTTTTCTGCCTCTAGTCTATGCTATACTACTCTCTATACTCACAGTGTTCAATAGCGATATAATGCAAGCCTCAAATGCAAACTATATCTGTAATCTTAAGTTAAATAGTAGTCACAAAATTTTTTTTAAAGAACTAGGGGAAATTGATTTTAGAAACATTTTATTAACCGTAAAATATAAAAACTATTATTTCAACACAATAATCAATATGCAAATTATTATTGAGACATTTTGCATCTTCTTGCCATACTAGATCTTGAAAATCTAGTGCATCTCAATTCAGGCTGGCACATCCCAAGTATTAGCAGCTACACATGGCAAAGTGGCTCCAGTCCTGGACTTCACAGCTCTTTGTCATGTTTCTCTTCTATACCATGTTGCCACTGGCAAAGCCCCAAATGCAGCCAAAAATTTTTTTAATATAAAGAGATACTTGATTTGTTTTCTCCAATCTAAAACTAAAAAGCATGTGAATTGGGCAAATAAGACTATTAAATGTTTTCGTTAGATTTTTAAGTCCCTGAAGACAAGAGTGATTTCCATCATTTTCATCATATTTCTCTGTGCCAAGAACAATGTTTGAAGCAAGTATTCAACAAATATTTTTGAAAGGAAGAAAAAAAGCTTTGAAGGAAGATGGATTAATATTTTAATAATCAGTTGCACCTTAATATGTTAAGATGACAAGACTGGATTCACTCAGTTGAACTAATCAAAAGTCACCTTGTGCTAGAATCCATGATAGATACCACGCCCTGAGAATGTAAGGTGACAGACCCAAATTCTGTTAAGATGCACACAGGGGAGACAGATACTTTAACAACATAGTGTGGGTATGGGCAGAGATCAAAATCTGAACAGACTTGGGAGTGATTAATTGATCTGGGCAGAAAGTGAAAGTTGGTTGGCCAGTCTGACTTTTTGCAACCCTGTGGACTATACAGTCCATGGAATTCTCCAGACCAGAATACTGGAGTAGGTTGCCTATCACTTCTCCAGGGGATCTTCCCAACCCAGGTATCAAAGCCAGGTCTCCTGTATTGCAGGCAGATTTTTCACTAACTGAAACACAAAGGAAGCTGGGGTAAAGAAGTAAGGATAGCAAGAGGCTACATCCCGAAAAGCAAAGATGAAAAATTCTGAAGCTAAATAAGAGTAGATAAACATGAAAAATTGCAAAGCAGACAAGCAACAATGAACAAAACAGAGTAGATGAGCTCATTTTCAAAATAATTCACCTTTTCACCTACAGCTATTCAATTATGCACCTGATCCTTACTAGCTGGGGTAGACTCATCCATCTGATTTAGGTGAAAAGGCATGGGAACTACCAGTGAAACTCTCAATGGTTCAAAGCAGCTCTAAAACTTCGGTGTGGCAATGGAACCAGTGTGCTTCATTTATTGCTGTGAAACCAGAAAAAACAACCCTACTGAATTACAGAGTATTATGGATTTGAGGTGACACAATTGATAGGCATAAATAATCACAAGCATTTCCTTTTATTAAAAGTCACACTTTCACAGCATAATTTTGGTGCAGCACACTATAATGACTATTGCTATAGTACATCACAACACGCTAAAACTCAATGAAGGATGAAAATATAATATTCAAAACAATTCAGATTAGGATAAAGCTGTCGACCTTTATGTTCTTTCCCCTGGTCTTAGTAAAGAAAAAAGATACAACTGAACTGACAGCAAAAAGTGAAGCTATATGTCACCCTTGTTGGTGCTAGAAGTCCCACAATATAAATTGCTGAATAACAGCAAAATAAAAAGGGATATATCTGGGGACTTCTCATAATTGTGCGTTTGCTTCCAGATTATATCCATCAGGCTTCCTTTTCCTCCAATAAATCACTCATCAAAAGGATCACCACTTTCTATTCTGAACCTCAAATTAAGCCCTGCAACATATGGTTAATCTTCTGGAAAGAAGCATTAATACTGGCATACACAATTATATGGGAATCACAAATAAATGACTTTAACAGATTTATGAACAACTTTATGGGTAAACTCATCAATCAAATTTAAATGCTTGAATAATGCAATAATGTTTCCTATTAGACAGACCTAAAGAGAATGGATACATTTTACTGTTGCCAAGAGTAACAAAATGCAATGGAGATCATGAGGGACTCTACAGTTAAGGGGGAAAAAAGTTTATGTCCCATTAAAGCAAATGGGACAGGTGCAAAGAAAAAACTTGAAGGCTCAGTTAAAATCATGCCTCAGTTAAAATCATGCAAGTTTAATGTGCTATTGTCCTCTATATATTTTTCCACCAAGGTTATTTTTTCTTAACATGCATCTCAGTTTCTTTGAAAGTGTCACGGTTGGGCTTTGGCTAGTTAAACCCTTCACCCTTTCCCAGTAGTGAAAAAGGAAAAATAGTCTCATTTCATTTCCAGTCTCTCCTGTTGCTAAAATTTTGAAGATTATAGCTATTTTATTTTTTTTTACATCTGCTTATCACCTCACTACTCTCGAATACAGCACTATTTATAGTGATGAGAACCTGGAATAATAGAAATACTATCGACAGTAAGGAAGCAGACAAACAATGGTATATTACTAAAGTGTATTTTATACATTCATTAGAATATTTTACTAGAAATATTAATAATAAGGGAAGGTAAGAACAGTATAATTCTAAATGACAAGTCAGATATAAAGTCACGCATCAGTTGTTATTTGAAGATATTAACATTTATACATTAATACACTGTAAGTCAAAGGACAAATGACAAATTGGGAAAATATTGCAGTATGCTATAGACACAAATATTTATTTACAACCTAAAATAAATTTTTACAGAGCAATTTTAAAAAGACAAAAATCCCAACTGGAAAATGGGTAATTCACAAAATAAATTAAATGGTCAATAAATGTATGGAAAGATGTTTGCACAAATAGTAAAAGTGACTAATGAATGGGATAAATCTTTCATTTTCTCCTAGTAAATTAGGAAAATATTGGTAATAATGAGAGAGTGAAGAATCTGCCTTTCTTATACATTACTTTGAAAGCATACATCCTCACAATCTTTTCTTTTGGTTGTCCTGAAAAGCATAACCAATTTGATCCAGTTATGGTGGCATTAGTGGTAAAGAATCTGCTTGCAATGCAGGAGGCCTGGGTTCGATACCTGGGTCGAGAAGATCCCCTGGAGGAGAAAATGGCAACCCACTCCAGTATTCTTGCCTGGAAAATTCCATGGACAGAGAAGCCTGGTGGACTACAGTCCAAGGGGATTCAGAGTTAGACACAATTGAGTGACTTAGCAGCAGCAGCAGCATTCCTTTTCCAGAAGTTTATCTTAAAGAGCTATTAAGTACAAGTATACATGTACACAGAGCCTCACTGAAGCATCACTTCCGAGAAGAGAAATCCAGAAACAGCCTACATACTCATAAATAAGGAACTGGCTGCATAACTTCCAAAACAACTTGTTCATTCATTTAAAATAATTATCTGCATGCCTTAAAAAGAATGTTTTTCTATATTTTCTGATATGGAAAGATCTCCCTGAATATTGATTGGATAAAAAAAGGCCAGATACAGGGCATGATATAGAGAATGACGCTTTACCTAAATTACAGTGATAACTGTATATATACGTGTGATCAAAGAGATGACTAGATATTCATTGATATATTAACGGCAGTCACCTCTGAATGATGCAATACTTATACTTTTTTCTATAATGCTTGAATCTTCTCAATATGCATGCGACCAATTTTAGAAAACATTTATATGCAAAGATTAAAGTGATTATCATGTGATAGAAGGATTAATTGTTTTTTTTCTTTCTTTTAGAATTTTCAATAATTTTTAAGTTTTCTACTATGATTTTGCTTTATCTTCACAAGGAAAACAATAAAATAAGTAACAAGAAAGAAAGAGCTCTGGAATCACGAGCTGATGCTCACTGCCCTGATCCAGTCAGGCTGATGTTTTTACTCAGTTTTCCCACAGATGTGTCAGTGGAGTGGGGCACATGGCGCTGCAGAGTTCTGCTGACACTGTGGATTTCAGCGTCCAGAGAGCCTGGAAAAGCTGCTTGTGGGTTGTAGTCCTGGTTTCAGTGTTGCTGGCTTATGAATTAAAATGTGTCAGTCTAGGTCCCAGTTGTCTCTTCTAGACAGTCTGTCACTAGTTATCTTTTTAAATATTGTCTTGCTAAGGTCAGCAAAAGCAATCCATGCAGAGTTTCTGAAATGGCAATTTGTATCTCCCTCAGTTTCTAGGAATAGAAGGAATACTTAACATTTATTAGTGTAACTTCTGAAAGATATTAGAATCTAGGTTTTCACTTCTATATTTGTTTTCAAAACATATAGCCAATGATGAAATGTATCACGTAGCACAGACTCTTCATTGCTTTTCTTCTTTTGGTATCAAATATTTGACTCTGATGACCCCCTAATGATGGAGGCTTTAAAACTCCCGAATGTATTTCCATGAGCAGCTCTGTCATTTGAAATTTCAAAGAAAGGACAGACTGCTCTTATTATGAGTTAATTTGGGTACAATATTGACTGAAGGCAGAAAAAGAGACTCTGCTCTGTTAACTCCTATGATCTTCACATATAAGTTATTCTGATAACAAAGATAAATGTGTCTTCAGCTTTGAGTTAACAAAGTCAGCCATCCATAATTACTTACCTGTTTTAGTTTCTAAGAAGTTTTTTTTTAAAGTCTAGTTACTGCTCATGGTTTTGCACTGGTCAGGAATATGTGGTCCCAAAGACTTTGTTGTTTAGTCACTAAGTCACGTCTGATTCTTTTGTGACTCTGTGGAGTGTAGCCTGCCAGGCTCCTTTGTGCATGAGGTTTCCCAGGCAAGAATATTGGAGTGTTTGCCATTTCCTTTTCCAGGGGATCTTCCCAATCCAGGGATTGTACCTGCATCTCCTGCATTTCAGGCAGGTTCTTTACCAGTGAGCCACTTGGGAAACCACCCCTACCCCCAACACACACACACACACACACAAGACTACATAGTTCTTAATCCTTCAAGGTCTCTTGGAACCTCTTGGTCCCCTTAGTTGAAATTGCCATTGGTCTGAAATCCTGGATGTTTAATCTTATAGGTCTGTTGATATTCCTGTTCAGGGGTGGAATAGAGAGGAACTTTTGGTAGGTAGGAAACAGTATATAAGGAAGCTAAAGAAACATGTTTGAACTAGTCCATCAGTAAAGCTGACATTGCAGAGAAAAGACATGCAAAAATTCTGGTTATAAACATTTTAGGAAAATGACAGTGTATTAAATGCTTAGTATCTTCCATTTGGGCTTCCCAGGTGGTGCTAGTAGTAAAGAATTCATCTGTCAATGAAGGAGATGTAAGAGACATGGGATCAATCCCTGGGTGAGGAAGATCCCCTGGAGAAGGAAACGGCAACTCACTCCAGTATTCTTGCCTGGAGAATCCCATGGACCGAGGAGCCTGGCGGGCTACAGCCCATGGGGTCACAAAGAGTCAAACATGACTGAGTGACTTAGCACAAAAGCATCCTCCATTTAGTCCAATAAACTGGTAGACACAATGTTTGCTCTCAATAATACACATTTGACCACAAAACAAATATTTGTGTGTTCCTATGTCTAAGTAACTGTGGTTGGTATATCAAGATGCATGAAATGGACCTGCCATCAGGAAACGTGATTTGGATGAATCTTCCCAAAGGGAAAAATTATCTCTAGATACTTAGGTAGTGGAGCACCCCTTCAGTGTTCTGCTTTTCACCTTTCACAGTTGGCACTGGAGTGAAAGGGCTGAGTGGAGTGCAAAAGCTATGCCACCAAAAAGACTCTGGTTTGTAGGCTTTGAAGATATAAATAATATTTCTTTTAACTGGAAGAAAAAGTCTTTAATTCAGGCTTCAACTCATCCACACTTATATATTTACACACACATACCATACTAATCTACACTAATATACTCCTGTGCACGTGTGAGCATACGCATGTGTGCATACACAAGCCCACACACATTAAGACAGCTCAGCAGAAATCTGTCTGTCCCACTTCTAGGTACCACAGTAGTACTGATTTTTCTCTACCCGACTTTAATGCTCATTTTAGTACCATCATGCTGTGTTTATTTGACCATGTTTTCAATAGGACTTTCATTTGAGGCATGAGCAAAAGCCCAGGAGTACAGCAAGCAGTTTCTTTTCATTGGATTATCACATTAACTTTTGAAGTGTTGAGCTGATACATTATAATTCAAATGTATTTCTGCATGGGATTTCCTAGATGTGGCAGGGGGCAGCCATAATTTTGGATCATGCTATTCCAAATACACTTAGTTATGTCAGTTGTTCTGCTTCAAAACCGTGAAATCTAACCTCAGAAGAGCTAATGATGGAGCTTGGTAAACCTTTTACTCATCTCTAGTTGACAACTAAGCTTTCCGCACAAGCTGTCCTGTGACTGCGAGTTTCCAGTTTCTGTTCCTGACCTGAACTCATTCTTTCTTTTTCCATTTGGCAATATTATTTAATTATTTAAAATCAGCTTTCTGTTTTGAAATATCTATAGATGCATGCGTGACTATATGAAATAGTGGTGATCTTATATGTTTTTTGTGCAGCATCTTTGAAATGGTTAACATCTTGCAGAACTAAAGCACAGCGTCACAGCCAGGGTATTAATGATGCTGTCAGTGTTTCCAACATTCTCTTTATCACAAGGATCCCTCATGTTGCTCTTTTAGAACCACAACGACCTCCCTTCCCTCCTCTCTCGGTTATTCTCCCTAACCTCCTGGAGGCCATAATCTGTTCTCCATTTCTTTAATTTTGTGATTTTAAAAATATTGCATAAATGGAACCATCCAGTAGATAACTTTTTAAGGCTAACTTTTCTCACTGAGCATAATTCCCTGCAGATTTATACAAATTGTCACATTAGTTATTTGTTCCCTATATTATTAATACTGTATAGTATCCATGAAATGGATACACTAAAATTTGTTTATTTTTTGATCTAGTCACTCACTGAAGGACATCTGGCTTGTTTCCACTTTTTGGTTATTATGAAGAACATTTTTGTACAGATTGCTGTGTGAACATAAGCTTTAATTTCTTGGAGATAAATTACCAGATTGTTATTGCTAGACAATACCAGCAGTTTTCTGACAAACTACTAAACTTTGTTATATCAAGCACAGTAAAGTGGCTATATCATTTTACATTTCTATGAGCAATGTGTGAGCAATTAGTTACTGGCAAAGCATTAGGTGCTGTCACTAATTTTTATTGAGGTATTATGGCAGGTAGGCAATCTCACTGTGGTTTTCATTTGCATTTAACTGATGATGAATAATGTTGAACATCTTTTCATGTGCTTATTTCCAATATATACATCTGTAAATACATATATATATATTCTTCAGTGAAATGTCTGTTAATATCTTTGTCCATTTCCCAACTGAATAGTTTTCTTTTTTAATGCTTAATTTTGATAGTTCTTTGTATATTCTAGATACTAATCCTTTGTTGGATCTTGGCTTGCAAATATTTCTCCCAAATGGTATCTTAACTTTTTTTTCTATTAACAAAGTCTTTATTAAACAAACATTTTACATTTTGATGAGGTCTTCCAGTTTATCAATTTTTCATTTTATGGATCATGCTTTTGGTTTCAAGACAAAAGACTTCGGCTAGCCTTAGATCCTGAAGACTTTCTCCCAATGTTCTTTTCTAGAAGTTTTATATTTTACTTTAAATCCATCATTCATTTTGGGTTATTGATTCATAAGGTGTGAAGTTTAAGAAAAGGTTCACCATTTTGTTTATGGATGCCCAGTTACTCCAGCACAACTTATTGAAAAAGCTATCTGTTCTTCACTGAATAGCTTTTGCACCTTTGTTGAAAATCAGTTGTACATATTTGTATGGATTTATTGATGGGTTCCAAATAGGAACAGGAGTACACCAAGGCTGTATATTGTCACCCTGCTTATTTAACTTATATGCAGAGTACATCATGAGAAANCCTGATGCTGGGAGGGATTGGGGGCAGGAGGAGAAGGGGACAACAGAGGATGAGATGGCTTGATGGCATCACTGACTCGATGGACATGAGTTTGGGTAAACTCCAGGAGCTGGTGATGGACAGGGAGGCCTGGAGTGCTGTGATTCTTGGGGTCACAAAGAGTCGGACACGACTGAGCGACTGAACTGAAGTGATTAATGGGTTCTCTATTCCGTTTCAATGATCTATGTGCCTACCATTCTCGCAATACCATACGATTTTGATTATTGTAGCTACACAGTAGGCTTCATTATTAGGTACAGTTACTGCTCTCACTTTATTTCTTTTTTTCAAGGTTGTATAAATTTTATTTAAAACAGTTTTTTTCATGTGGATCATTTTTAAAGTCTTTATTGAATTTGGTACAATATTGTTTCTGTTTATATTTTGGCCTTTTGGCCATAAGCCATGTGCAATCTTAGTTCCCTAACTAGGAACTGAAGTCACACACCCTACATTGGAAGTCTTACCCACTAGACTGCTAGAGAAGTCCCTCCATATAAATTCTAGAGTAAGCTTGTCTATAGCTATAAATAGCCTTGTTTGGATTTTGGCAGGAAGAGCAAAATCTCAACTATGGTAAGTCTTTCAATCTATGAACAGAGTGTCTTTCCATTAATTTAAGTCTTTGTTTCTTTCATCAGTATTCTGTGATTGTCAAAATATGGATTCTGTGCATGTTTTGTTAAGTCTATACTAAGTACTTAATTTACTTTGGAGTGACTGTAAGTCATTTCAAATTTCTAATTTCAGTTTCCACACATTCATTGTGAGTATATTGAAATCCACTGGGTTTCTGCATGCTGATAATTTATTCTGTGACCATGCTGGACTCATTAGCTCTAGCTGGTTTCTCTTCTTTTTCTTTTTTATTTTTTCAGATCCATTGGCACTTTCTAGGCAGAAAATCATGTCATCTGCAAACAGATGTCTTTCCAATATAAATGAACTTTAAGTTTCTTTCTCTTGTATTAATCTGGTGGCTAGAACTTCCAATAATATGCTTACTGAGTGGTTCTATACATCCTTTCCTTCTTCTCCATCATAGAGTGGAAGCATTATCTTTCCCTGCTAAGTACAATGTTAGCCATATTTGTTTTCTTTTGTTGTTGTTGTTCAGTCATTAAGTCAGGTCAAACTCTTTGTGACCCAATATACTGGAGCATGCCAGGCTTCTCTATCTTTCATTATCTCCCAGAGTTTGCTCAGACTCATGTCCATCTCATGTTCAGACTCAGTGATGCCATCCAGTCATCTCACCCTCTGTCACCCGCTTCTCCTCTTGCCCTCAATCTTTCCCAGCACCAGGATCTTTACCAATGAGTAGGCTCTTTGCATGAGATGGTCAAAGTATTGGAGCTTCAGCTGCAGCCATCAGTCCTTCCGATGAATATCCAGAACTGATTTCCTTTAGGATTGACTGATTTCATCTCCTTGTTGTCCAAGGGACTCTCAAGAGTCTTCTCCAGCACCACAATTTGAAAGCATCAATTCCTAGGCACTCAGCCTTCTTTATGGTCCAACTCTCACATCTGTACATGTTTTTGTAGATATTTTTAATAAATTGACCTTAATAAGTTCACCTCTATTCTCAACTTGAAGAGTCTTGATCTAAATGGGTATAAGAATTTGTCAAATGCTTTTCTGTATCAATTGATACGATTTCAATGCTTTTCTCCTTTAGCCTTTAAATTGGTTTTCAAGTGATGAATTAGTTTTGCATACTGGGAGATTTCCTTTTCTGAAATTATAAATTACAAATCTAATTTCATCAATGGCTTTACAACTATTCAAATTGAGGTGCAGTTATTTGTGATTTTCACAGGATTGTTCTATTTCTTCTAAGCTGTCAAATCTATCAATGCCAGATTACTCATACTATTCCATTGTCATTTTAATGGATGGAGATTTGTAGCAATATCCTTGTTTTATTCCTGATTCTTCTCCCTTTATAATTCTTTAGGTCTTGCTAGAAGTTTATCAATTTTATTGATTTTTTTTTTTTGAAGAATTAGCCTTTTGTTTCATTGATTTTCTTTTTGTTCCTTTGTTTACTCTTTTCAGGTTCTCATTCTTATGTTGAAGCTCATGTCTCCAAGACAGGAAGAGCCTTTTTCTCTCTCATTTTCTCTCTAGTTCTTGGTATCCCCAGCCGATCTTTTTTTCATTCCTTTTGTGTTAAAGGAAGGCTGCTGCTAAGTCGCTTTGGTCGTGTCCGACTCTGTGCAACCCATAGACAGCAGCCCACCAGGCTCCGCTGTCCCTGGGATTCTCCAGGCAAGAACTCTGAAGTGGGTTGCCAGTTCCTTCTCCAATGCATGAAAGTGAAGCCACTCTGTCATGTCCGACTCTTAGCGACCATGGACTGCAGCCCACCAGGCTCCTCCGTCCATGGGATTTTCCAGGCAAGAGTACTGGACTGGGGTGCCATCGTCTTCTCCTCAAGGAAGGCTCCTTCCTCCTTTCAAAGGCTAAGCACCTTCTCCCCAGTTTTGCCTCGGTTTTCTTCTCTGGGGTCATACCACATTCAGTATCTGTGTTTCTCTTTCATTTTCAAGCTTCTTAGCCCATAAGTTTGTTCTTGCCTCTGTTCCACAGTAAATAAAGCCCCTCAGGCACAATTCCCAATAAGCTATTGCTTTCCTCACTATTACACTTCTCAAGCAGGTAGTCTATCTCACACATCCTGCCCCCCGCCCCTCTTGTGAGTTCCCTCTAACCATGTCCCAGTTTGCTTCTGATTCTGCTTGTTGGTTTCCACTTCTGACACTAGCTCTTACTGAAGCCAGTTTCTCCTGCCCTACCCAAGTCTGGGTTTGTATTCCTCTTTTCACCTTATTTTTTCTGTTTTGTTGTAGATTCTGCTTGCTCTCTGCCTGTTATCTCTGTGTCTGTGAGCTTTGGCATCAAACATTATCTGTGTTTCTGGCACATTCTTCAGGAGAGGATTGAATTGGTTGGCCAGTCAGTCTTTAGTAAAAATTGCTTGATTGGCCACATCCATTTTGTAAGGTTAGCCCATAGGCTGACTCTGGGCTGACCACTGTTCCCTGATCCAGTCATCTGTGGCCAGCACAGCAAGATAATGTGGTTACAAATCTTGGTGACTATACATAAGAAACTTGTCAGAGGGGAGCTCTGGATACAGGGTCTATGAAGCACTGAGAGTAAACCACAACTTAAAGTTCCAAACTGGGTATACTTACAGTGTTAGTTTGAAGTTTTGACCATTTTTGGTAAAGAAGATGAGTAGACTATTCTATGATAGCCACTATATCTGACCTAACATATATAGTTAAAAAGTTTAAATATCACTACTTTTTGTTTCAATTTCTTCAGCTTCTATGTCATATGAGTCTGAAATTCACTAAAGGTTATCAGTCATATGGCTGTTTTCCTTTAAGATGTCAAAGAATAATAGATTGATTCATGTAAAGTCATTGAATTTACAGTCACTGAGATTTTTAAATTTCTACTTTTTGTTATTTCTTTGTAGAAGGCAAGATTAAAAAAATTCAGCCATACTTCAAAAGGCCAGATATATAGAGCTGGCTCGAGAAGCTATTCTAAGATACTTGACTATCCCTTTCTGGACATGACATACATACACTTTCTTTCTTTTTTATTTTCTTAATTTACATGTGAAATATAGTCACCACCAGAAAGATGAATACAGTATGTCAAAACATGATACAGGATATTATTTCTCACTGCCTTATTTTCCCACAAATATTTCCATCTTAAAGCTTTAGCACAACTTTCCACCTTATTTAATACCATATTTATGGTGTTTTCTCTGATTTTTATTGGCAGTCCTCAGTGAAACTGGTTATAGCTCTTTTCTGTTATTTCTTGCACAATGCTAAAAAAAAAAAAATTCCTTCTTTAATGCTATACTGCTCATCCTCACTCTAACTTCAACTCTCCAATTACAAAGATATTTTAAGGCAGAGGTACTCTGAGTTTGCTAAGATTATAATGGAGAAAGGTCAGAAGTTAATTTTTTAAGTAACTAAGTACCCTTAGCTTGAAGTGAAGTGAAGTCGCTCAGTCGTGTCCGACTCTTTTGCGACCCAATGGACTGTAGCCTACCAGGCTCCTCTGTCCATGGGATTTTCCAGGCAATAGTACTGGAGTGGATTGCCATTTCCTTCTCCAGGGGATCTTCCCGACCCAGGGATCGAACCCGGGTCTCCTGCATGGTAGACAGACGCTTTACCGTCTGAGCCACCAGGGAAGTCAGTCTGGGAATTTAGTTTGGTTCATTCCATGTTTATTGAGCACTGTCAGGCATTGAGGATGTCAAGATGAATTAATACAGGTTCTAAAATCAAAGACCTTACAGCTTAGCAGATGAGAGAGTTGGTTCATCCATGGCCAGTGTGACCACTGGTAAACTTCTTCTGGACAAAAAAGGAAAGGCACCTTGTCCTTTAGAGGGAGATGCTATCATAGAAAACTTTTCAGATAAGAAGATGGTTGAGCCATGCCTTAAAAAATGAATAGAAATTCATTAAGGGAATAAGGCAGGGATTTGTGAGATTGGGCAGAGAGGCAATCCAGGAGTGGGATTAATAGTGTCAATAATTAGTGCCTGTGAAAAACCTACACTGTTTAGTGCTAGAAAATACACAACTGGATGAGAATGCAGGAACCAAGAGGCAAGCAGGGCGGAAGGGTGTGGGGGTGGTGGGAAGTGCCTGGCTATACCCTGTAGGAGTTTTTATTCCATCCTCGGGGTACCCAGGAAGCTTGGATCATGTTTAAACTGGGCTACGCTCACATTTTTTCTTCAGAGGGACCACTCAGTCAGCTGCATGGAAGAGGAATTTGAAGGGGTAAACCCAGAGGCAGGCAAACCAGCTCAGAAAGAAAAAATTAAACTGCCAGCATACATCGGTAGCACCAGTAGTAAAAAAAAAAAAAAAAAAAAAAAAAAAAAAAAAAAAAAAAAAAACCC
>SJYA01000432.1:1978-22010 GCA_006410615.1 Neotragus moschatus | reverse complement strand
ATAAACCAATTATCTGCTGATTAGGTACTTGGGTTGTTTCCATGTCTTGGATATTATAAATAGTGCTATTATGAGCTTTGAGATGCAAGCATCTTTTTTGAATTAGATATTTCAAGATATATGCCTAGGAATGGTAATGCTGAATCATATACTAGCCCCAGTTTTAGTTTTTTTTTAAAGAAACCTCCATACCGTTTTCCATAGTGTTTGTACCAATTTACAACTCCACCAACAGTGTGGGATAGTAACTTTTCTCTACATTTTCTCTAGCATTTGTTATTTGCAAACTTTTTGATGATAGCCATTCTAACCGGTGTGAGATGATACTTCATGGTAGTTTTGATTTGCATTTCTCTGATACTTAGTGACACTGAGCATCTTTTCATGTGCTTTTTGGCCATCTGTATGTCTTCTTTCTGGAGAAGGAAATGGCAACTCACTCCAGTATTCTTGCTTGAAAAAGTCCATGGACTGAGGAGCCTGGTAGGCTGCAGTCCATGGGGTCGCAAAGAGTCTTCTTTGGAGAAATGTCTGCTTAGATCTTCTGCCCATATTTTGATTGGAATGCTTGTTTTTATGATATGAGTTGTATGAGCTGTTTGTATATTTTGGAAATTAAGTGATAATTGGTTGCATTATTTACAAATACCTTCTCCCAGTCCAAGGGTTGTCGTTTCATTGTTTATGTTTCTTTTGTTGTACAAAAGCCTTTAGGTTTGATTAAGACCCATTTGTTTATTTTTGTTTATATTTCTTTTGCCTTGGGAGATTGGTAATGTATGGATGTGAGAGTTGGACTATAAAGAAGGCTGAGCGCTGAAGAATTGATGCTTTTGAACTGTGGTTCAAGAGCCTTGGGGAAGGCTCTTGAAGAGTCCCTTGGACTGCAAGGAGATCCAACCAGTCCATCCTAAAGGAGATCAGTCCTGGGTATTCATTGGAAGGACTGATTTTGAAGCTGAAATTCCAATATTTTGGCCACCTGATGTGAAGAACTGACTCATTTGAAAAGACTCTGATGCTGGAAAAGATTGAGGGCAGGAGGAGAGGGGGACGACAGAGGATGAGATGGTTGGATGGCATCACCAATTCTATGGACATGGGTTTGGGTTGACTCTGGGAGTTGGTGATGGACAAGGAGGCCTGGCTTGCTGCAGTTCATGGGGTCGCAAGGAGTCAGACATGGCTGAGTGACGGAACTGAACTGAACTGGGAGATTAGGCCAAGAGAACATTGCTATGATTTCTGTCAGAGAATGTTTTGCTTATGGTCTCTTCTAGGGGTTTTATGGTATCATGTCTTATAGGTCGTTAAATGATTTTGAGTTTGTTTTTATATAAAATGTGACAGTGTTCTAATTTCATTGGTTTACATGAGGCTGTTCAGCTTCACCTACATGAGTTTTTAAGGAGACCATCTTTTCTCCTTGTATATTCTTCTTTTCTTTGTTGTAGATAATGAACCATAGTCATATGGGTTTATTTGGGGGCATTTTTTTCCCATTGATCCATATGTCTGTTTCAGTATTAGTACCACACTGTGTTAATAATTGTATATTTTAGCATAGTCTGGAAGGGTTACATCACCAGCTTTATTTTTTGTTCCCTCTATATCCACATTAGTGACAGGTTTTTTTTTTTTATATTATGACTGCATGTTGAATTTTATCAAACACTTTTTTCTGCATCTATTGAGGTGATCATGTGGATTTTGCCATTTTAATTACAATGTATCTTGGAATAAGTCTCTTTGGGTTCATCTGTTTGGAATCTTCTTTCCTTCCTGTACCTGAATATCTGTTTCCTTCTTTAGGTTTGGAAAAATTTCAGCCATAAGTTCTTCAAATGCTTTTTAAATCCTCCTTTCTCTTTCTTCTTCTTAGATCCCTACTCTGGGTAGATCGGCATGCTTTATATTATCGTATAATCCCACATATTGCTCCCCCTCCCCCACCTCCATTTTTCTGTCTGGAGTTCTGACTGGGTGATTTTCATTATTCTGTCTTTCATATCACTTACTTTTCTTTTTTTGTATTGTTTCGTTTGCTATTTATTGCTTTTCGCTTAGCTTTTATCCTGGCAAATGAGTTTTCCAATTTCAGCTGGTCCCTCTTTGTAGTTTTTAGTTTTTTGGTATAGGGGTCTGCATTTTTATTGGTAGCCTTTTTTGATTCCTTTAGCATTTTTATTGCCTCCTTTTTGAACTCAGAGTCCGGTAGACAATGAAACAAAGAATTTCACTGTTTGTTCTTTCAGGGGAATTCTCTTGATCTTCTGGTTGGGAGGGGTTCTTCTGCTTCTTCATTTTACTTTTCTCTGAACGAATGAGAACTTNTTTTGATTCCTTTAGCATTTTTATTGCCTCCTTTTTGAACTCAGAGTCCGGTAGACAATGAAACAAAGAATTTCACTGTTTGTTCTTTCAGGGGAATTCTCTTGATCTTCTGGTTGGGAGGGGTTCTTCTGCTTCTTCATTTTACTTTTCTCTGAACGAATGAGAACTTCAGTGAATTGAGAAGAATTCAGAATTCAGTTACCTGCTGTGGTCTAGAAGGGCTGTTTTTATGTGGGAGAGTTCCTGTGTGGCCTGCATGAGTCTAATGTCTTTGGTGTGAGTGCTGTTCTTGGCCCTGGTGCCTGCCACATCTTTCCTGGGTGAGTGGGGCCCACTAAAGGGCATGTGGTTAGTGTTGTGGTGAACAGAGCCTCCACTGGATGTTGAGTGTGGCCTTCTCTTTGCTCTGAGGGTGTCAGGGTCCTGCTGGGGGTGGAGTCTGCTCTCCAGTTGTTGGAGTTGCAGCCATCTGTTTCTGAGATGTGGCCTGTGTTAGGAGGGGCTGGGAGAAAAGCCACTGAGTATTCCTCTGCTGGACCTATCCACCAGGGAGTACACTCTGGTGCTGCCTGCCACCCACGGTGCTGGCTTACAGGGCACACTGTTCTTGGCACTGCTCTTGGCCCTGCCTCAATGGTGGAGATGCAGGCTATCAGCCCGGGTGCCCCTCAGGTGCTGTGCTGACAGAACGAGCAGTGCAGACCTGTCACCAAGATATTCTGAGGTCAGGCACCGGGACTGCTGTCATCACATACCTGGACCTGCTGTGGAGGCGGTGGAATTAGCCCAGATCCCAGGTCCCACCTCAGTGTGCAAGCACCCACAACACTCACAGCTGCTGACATCAGACCCACCCCAGCCATGGGAGCACCAGTAATCTACTAGGATGTCCCACAGGTGCTGAGTTTACAAGCAGTGTAAATCCACAGATCGCAGGGCTGCTGGGACAGGGGTCAGATTTCAGCCCTGCCTCTGTCTATGATCAACTCACAGGTACTGATGGGTTCCCAGAGCTCTTAGAGGTGGAGGCCACCCACTGTGAGCAGGCAGAGATTGTGGCTGTGGTGGCGGGCCCTATGCCTCTATATCCAAGCTGTAACAATGGGCTTCTATGGAGGATCTGGGCTCCATTTTGCAAACACTCTTGTTTGTAGCTTATACCACATTCCTGCCCCTTCAGGCTGTATCTATGAGCCAGTCCCAGTCTTCTCCTCAAGTCTGTCCACTGAAACCTGAGTTTCCTTACCCAGCCTTTGTGCGCACTAGCCAAGGTGTATCTTGGGAGGGGGAGTGCAGTGATGGGCATGGACCCTCTGTGCTGGTCTCCCTCTCTTCTGCCTGTTGCAAGCTTGCTGGTGCTCTCTCCTCTGAGCCCCTAAACCTCCCTTTCTGTCCCAGTTTATCTCCTGGCTGCATGAGGTTGTTCCCAGGGTGAGGGAACATTTCCTCTTTCACAGATTCCTCCCAGGGCTCCAGTTCCTGTCCTGATTCCTTTTTTCTTTCTTCCTACTTGATTATGTGGTGATCTTTCTTAGTGTTGATTGTATGAGATCTTTTTCAGGGTTCAGCAGGCAGTCTGCCAGAACTGTTCCACAGTAGATGTATTTTTGAAGTATCTATAGGAGGAGGTGAGCTCCACATCCTTCTATTCCATTATTTGGTCTCCCTCAACATAGTCATTGCTTTTATTTGATATAATGATTATCTATTTCATTGCTTAGGTTCACTGCTAATATGTAAACCCTTTGAATATATTGTCATCGTCATTGTACTTGTTTTTCAAGGGTTTTAAAATGTAAATACTATGAGATAGTCTTATTGAGTATATTCACTATCATATTTATCTGTTTTTTTATAACTAATAAAGATAAGTAATGTTTAGTAGCAGTACATAGACATATAATTCAATCAGATCTATTCTGAGTTTTTAGTTGTGACTAGGATAGTATACATTGAGACTTACTTTTTGTTAAATGAATATGTGATGTTGCTTATTATTGAAGAATGAATTGCTCAAAGGCACTTTATGTTGTTTTTTTACTCATACTATCTCACTTTATCTCATTCAGGAAAAAAAAAAGGACTCTTTGTGGAATGTATTATCAGAATTCCTTTTTAGATGAAGAAACTGAGGTCACAGGAAATGTCAATGTAATTGACAAAACTCAGATTTTACTTTTAATTCTGTTTTCAAGGTTTTTTCCTTTGTATCAATACTTTACTATCTGAAATAACAAATGGAAAACTGATTAAAGAAATAAGAATGAATTTCTGAAGAGAAGACTGCTAATGCTTGCTCTAATATGTTTTCCAGGGTGATCTTTGCCTTAGCTGTGCTTCTGAGCAGCACTGTGGTAAACAACAGCATGAGCACCATCAACAATGATGCACTGGAGAAACTGCAGTATCCGTCCCAGTGTTACTGAGAAATTGATAAGAATGGAGACCAAATTGGATTTCCCTTCCCTATGGCTGACTTGCCTTTGGTGGAACAGGGGGACCAAGGGCAAAAGAGAATGTTTATAATCATTTTTATGAGGAAAATGTGGGAATTGTGTGTAGAAATTTCTTTTTCCTTAACCAAGTCCTAGCTATGTGTCAGAGCTCACAGAAATCACCAGGACCAAGTCCTCTCCAAATTGAATGAAGTAGAAAATTCCATAGAGTTTATGAATTTCTTTCCAGACTTTATCTGGGCTGTACAAGATTTCACCCTGAAGTTGAAGGTACATGTTTATCCTATCACAGAAGATGAGTACTTGGATAATGCCTTGAAGCTGATTAGAGGTATCAGAGCATGGCCTAGGCAGTGAGTAGTCAAGTAGAGAGTGGGATCTCCTAAATACTTTCCATCATTTCTGGGGTTGCATTTATATTTGAAACTAGATCAAGGGCCATAGAAATGGTGATTGCAATCTAGGTTGTTCCTTGATAAGTTGTAGTGACTACAGCTATGCTCATCCAAGAAGAATAGGGCTTAACAAAGTAAAATTATTCAAAACTAGTTTGTACTGAAAATAATTTGTACCTTAACATTCAAATACAATAGGAACTAAGGCTTTTTAAGAACCAGATGCTTGCTTCCCTTATTATGCTTCTCGCTTCAAAAGCAGAAGAGACATTACTTTGCCAACTAAGGTCCTTCCAGTCAAGGCTATGGTTTTTCCAGTGGTCATTTATGGATGTGAGAGTAGGACTATGAAGAAAGCTGAGCACTGAAGAATTGATGCTTTTGAACTGTGGTGTGGAGAAGACTTGTGAGAGTCCCTTGGACTGCAAGGAGATCCAACCAGTCTATTCTGAAGGAGATCGGCCCTGGGTGTTCTTTGGAAGGAATGATGCTAAAGCTGAAACTCCAGTACTTTGGCCACTTCATGTGAAGAGTTGACTCATTGGAAAAGACTCTGATGCTGGGAGGGATTGGGGGCAGGAGGAGAAGGGGACGACAGAGGATGAGATGGCTGGATGGCATCACCGGCTCCATGTCTGTGAGTCTGAGTGGACTCCGGGAGTTGGTGATGGACAGGGAGGCCTGGCGTGCTGCGATTCATGGGGTCGCAAAAAGGCAGACACAACTGAGTGACTGAACTGAACTGATTTGAGTTGAAAAAAATAATGACATATTTGTTAGTCATAAAATAATAATGAAAGATATATTTCCATTAGTTTTTATTATTCTCAAGGAAGGGTATAACTTTCTAGAGTGTGGATAGGAAAGCTATAACTTTCTAAAGTGTGGATAGTTGTATCTTCTACAAAGTGACTTTAAACCTTAAAAAAACCTGATGATCTTTCAATCTATACTTTTTCATTATTTCTGGTAACAACCAGATCTTTTATTTTATTTCCCCCATCATATCATTCTTTTTATTCTTACATATTTAGTCACTTTTTAGTAATATTTACTTACTTGGTCACTATTTTAAATTAGTAAGTTATTGTAGTGAATTGCATTTAAAGGTGGATGAGTGCTTGAAAAAAGTGCTGTGTTTATGGAGTAGTGGTAAGTTCTTCAAATTACATTTAGGTTCCTTTTAGTCTTCAGAGTTTCTACTCAAAATGGCTAGTCTTATTTGTATTATGTGAATTCAATCAGTGAAGTTTTCCTTAACTGAACACGGTATCTATGTCCCATGTTAATCATTAATTCATTGCTTTTGTTTGTAGTTCCTCTTCATTTTGTTCCTAAGGTTTACTTCCAAGATGAGTTGGAGTAAACCAGAAATTGATATTTGATTATCACTCATTAAATCATTTATTTGATAAACATCTAATGAACTGAGTACCATGTGTATTTCTGTGCATTGAAAATGTAAGTTTCTTTACTCGGAGCTGCTGTTTCCTAAAATTGCTCTCCAGAGATATGCCATTCATGTGAGTTTGATTTTTAATTTTTATGTATATGTTAGAGGAGTTCTATGAGAATAGAAGACTCCAAAGATAAAATAAAAATCCTCACTCATAAAAATTTTAGTTGCTGTATGCCAAGACTCTGCTGTTTTCTTTCTTCTTCAGGTCAGAATTCCAAAGTTAAAAATTCCAGCATATCCAGGGAGTGTATCAGGCATCCTTTTTCCAAAATGGAAATGTTTCATCTTTGACCAGCCAGTACATGAAAAGGAATTCCTTGCCCATATTGAGGAAATTTTGGAAAGCCAAGTGGATCCTAAATTCAAGGAACAATCAAATCATCTCTGTTCATGTATCTTTATCCATGCAAAGACCAAGACCCTCAGGCAAGAGGTGAAGGTCACTGGAAATGGTGAGTTTCCTTTTTCAAAATTATATTTCTGTGTGGCCTATTATGTGTTGACTATTTATAATATATTTTCTTTAGTAGTTTTGCTTCATTATATGTAGAAGTGTATAGTTATTTTAAAAAGTGTCATGCCTCAAAGATAAATATGTAAATGTTTTAGAATTTTTTTTGTCTTTATGGGATTAACAAATTCTTTTCCAAAACCCTTGTCACTGCTATCTGGGGTTGCTGAATGTAAGAAAAATCTCACCATTGGTAATAAAATCATTAACTGGGTATGAAAATAGAGTACATTGTCTTCTCAGGGAAAGTTCTATACTATGTCTTTTTCTCAAGGACACTTCTTAAAAGTTTAAATCAGTCCAAAATAACTATTAGTTTCTGAGTCCCTGAAAATCCATGAACAGTTTAGGAATTAAGAATAAACATTATTTTTATTATCTTGTAGAATTTTTTGTGCAGTTTATATTCTTCTTTTAATTTGTGTTAACCTGAAATAATTTTTCTCATACACTTCTAAATATGTAGATGAAGATAGATATTTAATATTTTTTAACATTATGAACTGGAAAATAATAAAGAGTGTGAAAATGAAAGTGATGACAGTGGAAATAAGTAGGGGTGTGTGTGTGTGTGTGTGAATGTGTGTGTCTGGTTTAAGAATTGCAATTTCACAACCTTGAAGCTCACTGAGTGAGATCTTGATATTTATTCATATTTCTATTTTATTCAGGATTGGCTACTCTGGTAGTAACTTAGGTGGATGCCATTAATACTGGAACAATTCCTTGTTTGGAGAATGCAGTGACAACTCTGGCCCAGGTGGAGAACTCAGCAGTTGTGCAGAAGGCAGCTGATCACTACAGTGAACAGACAACCCAGCGAATGAGCCTCCCTGCAGACACGCTCCAGGAGCTGCTGGAGGTACAGGTAACCTGTGAAAGGGAAGCCATTGTCATCTTCATGGGGGAGCTCCTTCAAGGATGATAGATAGAAATTCCAGAAGAAGCGCATGGTACTTTGTCTTAGTATTTGTCGTTTTTGATTCTTGTCCTTCTAGAGTGATGCCTGGCGTTTATCTGCTATTCAGGGAAAAGTAGTCTGGATTCTCATGAGAGAGAGAGAGAGAGAATGCTAGAGGACTATATTTTCTTCTTTTTCCTTAAAGCTTGGGAAAGTTTTCAGGATCTCTCTGATTTCTCAAGCAAAAGCAACACTGAGCATTGATTTCTCCTTTAGTGATTGTGGCATGGTTCCAGAGCTCCACTAAGTCATTCCTGAGATGGTTGTTCACTGGGTATAATCATTCCTATTCCTAGATAGGAGACAGAGGTTGAGATAGTTGGATGGCATCACAGACTCCATGGACATGATTCTGAGCAAACTTCAGGAAATAGTGTAGGACAGGGAAGCCTGGTGTGCTGCAGTCCATGGAGTCACAAAGAGGTGGACACGACTGAACAACATTCCTTGATACTTGATTTCCACGGGCAAACTTTTTTAACAGAAGCAAGTTTGTTATATTTACTTTCTTTATTAGTTGTCTTTCTATTTACTTTCTTTATTAGTTGTCTTTCTATTTACTTTCTTTATTAGTTGTCATTGTTTTATTGAAGACAGAGCCATGGGATGCTATAGCTACTAGGAATGATAGAGAATAGATAACTACAGTATTTCACAGATCAGGAACCTTTGGCTCAGGGAGGTTAAGAAACTTCTCCATACTCTTGCAGAGGTTTCAGTGTGTGCAGGCATGCTCAGGCTCTTTAGTCGTGTCTGACTCTTTGTGGTTCTATGGACTATATCCCACCGGATTCTCCTGTCCATGGGATTCTCTGGGAAAGAATACTGGAGTGGGTTCCCATGTACTTCTCCAGGGGATCTTCCCAACCCAGAGACTGAACCCACATCTTTTATGTTTCCTGAATTGGCAGGCAGGTTCTTTACCACTTGTGCCACCTGGGAAGACTGCAGAGGTTTCAGAGTTGGGAATAAACATCTGTATTTTGGCTACATTGCTTGTGTGACTCCACTGGAATGTTTTTTTTTTTTTTTCATGAGGACCACCTTAGACCAATTCTTCTACCATATTCCTTGGAAATATATCTTCTCTGTTCCTTGCTTCTGGTGACATTCCTCTACTTTTACCCTGTAGGCACTTATAAAGAATAAGGAAGGTTTCTTGCTGCAGAGTGAAGAGGCATCTACTAAACACTGCCAGGCTAAACTTGATCTGCTTTCAAAGGCCCTAATGAAAAGTATTTCAGAAGGCAGTTTCTCTGTTCCTGGAGGGAATAAACTCTACAGGAAAGCAATGGAAAGGTTACAATGGGAATATTTCCATGTGCCCAGGAAAAGGAGTGAAGGTGAGAAACAAGGGGAGCATGGGGAGCCTACAGAATAGAGTCCAGAGGGTCTCCTGAAAATCTGAGAGCAAAACACCAAGTGTGGGTAATGAGAGAGCCTGGGGATATCATGACAGCTTTAGTTTCTAAGGCCCACTACATGGTATTTATCTCTGAGGAGAAATGTCCATCCCCCACCCCATCGAAATGGATTTCTAAAATCACAGAAATTATTCATTTCTTCATACAACAGAGTAACATTTTATGTGCCATGTGTTGAGGATTTATGATGCAAAGTCAGAATCTTTGTATTCAGGCTGGATCAAAATGCAAGAGGAAGTCAAATAAATAGACAATTGCATATAGAGGGATAGCACTTTATGTGACTGTGATCCTGGGCTTCACTGATGGTGATAATAAACCTAATGATAATAACACACCAGAGTATATTGAACCATTATTGCCTAGAGGCATACTGCTAAGCTGTGTCTCTAAACATTTTAATTTAATCCTGGTAAAAATGTTCCATAACGCTTACAAAAATCTACTTTTATAGATGTTACAGATCTAGGAGGCACAGGATGGCTAAATAACTTGCCTAAAGTTACACATCTCACAAGAGGCAGGAGAGAACAGCAGCATATATTAGAGTCTGATTTTCACATTGGGCACATAGTTTAGGAAAATTCCCTGGAAAAAGAAGGGGATATAAGTTGAAATATTTGTACATGTTGTTCAAGTAGAGATGTTATTCAAAGGGAAGAGCCCCAAGTAAATGTGCAAACATATGAGACTGTGAGTTTGTACAACTGCATGTAATTCTGACTCCTTGATACCTGAAGCAGATGAAGGAAATATCACTGGGCAGGGGACTGGAGGGTTGCTATTTCCTACTCCAGGGAAGCTTCCCTAGCAGCCGAGCAAAATTCACACCCTAATGGTGTGTGAATGTTAGTAAGTTTGGGAACTATCCTTCTTCTCACTGTCCAGATCTAACTCAGAGGATATTCTCTGCTGTAAATATTATCCTTTGATGATTGAATGCTGCTGCTGCTGCTGCTAAGTCACTTCAGTCGTGTCTGACTCTGTGTGACCCCATAGATAGCAGCCCACCAGGCTTCCCCGTCCCTGGGATTCTCCAGGCAAGAACATTGGAGTGGGTTCCCATTTCCTTCTCCATGATGATTTAATAAGAGAGAATAATTATATGTGTCAAACAGATAATTTAACAAAGTTCTTAAATATAAAATCTGATTTTTGAAAACAATAAGAATTTTCAAACTTTGCATTTTCCTCTCTTATCTTCCTCTAAATTCAAATCAGGGTTCAAATCAATCTGCTTACTGAAGGATTTAGTGGGAAAGCTGAGGGGGTGAAAGCAGAGATGAATCATCTCAGAAACAATTGAGAAGAGTAAAAAGGATAAAGCTCCCTGGCTTTCACAGAGCTTGGACACAATTGCCACTGAAGCACCTTCAATTCTGTCTGCTCCTGCTAAACTAATTGGCCAGGGTCTGAAGGACCTGAGCTCACTGTTTAAATAGGATTAGCTTTTATTTTAAGTATATCACAGAATGTGGATATATGCTCCCCCCTAATTTTGGAATGCATGTTTTTTAGTTTCATTCTGAAAGTTTTTAAGCATAAAAAGTGCCTACTAGATGATATCACTGCCTGGCACACTTTACATAGACTACATGTTGGTTTTACCAGTTAGTTTAAAGGGAAAAACAGATGACTTTATACCAGGAGTTGGAAAACTTTGGCTTCTAGACCAAATCTGCCCTGCTGCCTATTTTTCTAAAAATACGTTATTGGCACACTGCCATACTCATTCATTCCATATTGTCTCTGGCTGCTTTCATGCCACAACAGCACAATTGAATAGTTTCCACAAACATGGCTTGACCCACAAAATCAAGATCTTTCCTTTTGTGTCCTTTACAGAAAAAATTTGCCATCTGATNGGAGTTGGAAAACTTTGGCTTCTAGACCAAATCTGCCCTGCTGCCTATTTTTCTAAAAATACGTTATTGGCACACTGCCATACTCATTCATTCCATATTGTCTCTGGCTGCTTTCATGCCACAACAGCACAATTGAATAGTTTCCACAAACATGGCTTGACCCACAAAATCAAGATCTTTCCTTTTGTGTCCTTTACAGAAAAAATTTGCCATCTGATGGAGAAAAACTGAAAGCATTTCCCCTAAAGTCAGGAACAAGACAAGGGTGCCCACTTTCACCGCTACNTCCCCGTTTATTGGCATACATCATTCATTCATAGTATAATTAGAATTCTTTTTATTTCTATACAATTTGTAACGTGTAACCACTTTGATATTTGTTTTTCTTTTTGTCATCCAGTCGTCTCTTTTTTCCCTAGTCAGACTAGCTCAATATTTGTCAAATTTTTTTATCTTTTTGAGAAAATAGTTTTTTAAAAATATTTTCTCTGTTTTCTATTGCTTATTTTTTTTTAATTCATGCTCTAACCTTTCTTATTTTATTTGTTCTGCTAGCCCCAGAATTTTTCTTTTTCTATTTAGGTGGTAAATTTAGGTTGTTGATTAATGGAGTCTTTTCCTCTTGTTGTAATCATTTGAAGCTACAACTTTCCATATTAACACCATCTTGCTGTACATTGTAAAGTTTGTTATGTAGTGCTTTTTATTTCATTTGTCTCTGAGTGTTATATAATACTTTTAAAGATTTCATCTTTGATCTATTAGTTAAAAGTGGTTTGTTTAGTTTCCACATACTTATTCTAGTTTTACTCCTCCTGTTTATTTCTAGTTTCACTTCATTGTAGTCATAAAAGTTATTTTGTATGATTTGTCTTTTAAACATTTATTAAAATGCATTTGTTTGATAACATGTATTCTATCCTTCAAAATATTTCATCTGCACTTGGGAAATGTGTATTCTCCTGTTCAGTTGGGTGCTTGTTGTTGTTGTTCAGTCGCCAAGTTTTGTCTGACTCTTTGTGACCTCATGGAGTACAACACACCAGGCTTTCCTTCCCTCACCATCTCCCAGCGTTAGCCCAAGTTCATGCCCAATGAATCTGTGACGCCAACCAAGCATCTCATCCTCTGTTGCCCTCTTCCAATTAATTTATCGAGTTGTTCATGGCCTCCGTTTTGTTACTGATCTTCTGTCTGTTTTTTTTACCCATTACTGAAGGTAAGACATTAGTCTCCTGCTATTATTGTTGAGTGGTCTGTTGCTCAATTCTCTCACTGTTTGCTTCGTATATTTTGAAGCCCAGATGCTTGGGGCATATCACCTTAAAATTGTCTTATCTTAATGATGTGGTGACTTGGTCTTCTTTGTCTCTTGAAACAGGGTTTTTGTACATCTTTTTTTAAATCTCATATTGTTATAGCTACTGAAACTCTTTTTCCATTACTTTTTGCATAAAATATCTTTTTTCAAACTTTCAGTTTCAATCTGTATGTATCTTTGGCTCTAAAGTGGATTGCTTATAGACTGTCTGTTTGGATAATCTTTGTTTTTTGATATGCTTCTGCAAATCCATGCTTTTATATTGGAGAATTAACCCACTTACATTTGATTGCAGGAGTTTCATACATTTTACATTTAAAGTAATTACTGATAAGGAAAAAATTTTTTGATATTTTGCTATTTATTTTCCATGTGTCACCGCTTTTTATTCCTCATTTTCTTCATTTCTGCCTTCTTTTATGATTAGCTGATTTTTTGTAATGATAGTTTTTTCTCTCTTCACCTTTCCTTTTGCATATATTATATATATATATATTTGCAATGACCATAAGGATTACATGTCACACTTATGCTATAAAATTTATTTTGAATAGACACAGACTTAGGTTCAAATGCATGCAAAAACTCTAATTGTTCTGCCTTCTTTTCTCTGCTTTAAGTTATTGTTGACAAAAATTACATTTTTATGCATTTTCTATTCATTAACCAAGATTTGTAATTTTATGTATTTATTTATTAAATGCTATAGAAAATACAAAGTGGAGTTGCAACAGAAAATTACAATAATCTTGGTTTTATATTTACTCACATATTCCCTTTCCCAGAGAACACTAAATATTCATATGGTTTCCAGATATTGTCTAATATTCTTTTATTTCAAACTGAAGGACCCTTGTTTGCCTTTCTTATGGGGCACACCCATATGAAATGAATATCATAATAATGAAGATCACCACTTTTGTTAATTTGGGAATCTGTTAATTCCTCCTCATTTCTGAAAGATGATTGTGGAGGAAATAGAATTCTTGATTAACTGAATTTTACCCCCTCTTTAGCACTGTAAATATGTAATTCTATTGCCTTTTAACCTCCAAGACTTTTGCTGAGAAATTGGCTGAATATTGAATTGGAAGAGATGGGTGGGTCCTTTCTCTCTAGTTGCTTTCTAAATCCTCTTTTTGTTATTTAACATTTTCTTTAAAATTGGTCTCAGCATGAGTCTCTATGGATTTATCCTATTTGAGTTGTTAGGCTTCTTGCATTGTAGATTTTTTATCTTTCACCAGATTAGGAATTTCTCTAGTCATTATTTAGCAAATAATCTCTCTGCTCCACATCCTACCTTCTCCTTCAGGGACTTGCATAATGCATGTATCAGTCTACTTGACTATATCCCATAAATCTCTTAGGCTATATTCACTTAAAAAAAAAATTCTTCCTTCCTTCTGTTCCTGAGATTTGATAATTTCAAATGTGCTGTCTTCTAGCTTTGCTAATTATTTCCTTTGCTTGATCAAATCTGATTGCCTCTGGAATATATCTAAATTCAACTATTTTCCAGCTTCAGAATTTTTGTGTGGTTTGTTTATAATTTGTCTCTGTTGATTTTCTGATTTTGTTCGCATTTTGTTTTCCTCCTTTCTTTAGCTCTTTGTCTGTTTTCTTTTAGTTTGTAAGCACACTTGTTAAAGTCTTTGCCTGGGACATCCAATATATGTGTTTCTTTGGAGATGTTTTCTACCAGCTTATTTTTTTTGTTGTTGTTTGATTATATTTTCCTATTTATTTATATGCCTTATGATTTTATTATTGATACTGCAAATTGAGAATTTACAAAAGGATCCACCTTCCCTGTTCTTTGCATGCTGACTTTCTGCCAAGAAGTCTTTCTCTAAGCTAGTGCTTGATTTTGAGTATTGAGAATAACCTAAAGAGATGCCTTATGGCCTTTACTGAAGGCCTCAGGCTTTACTGAACATGCATCTTTTATGGCTCTCAGTGTGGCTTTTTTCAATTTTTCCATGTATGTTTTGCATTTAAGTATCTTAATATCCTGAAGTGTGTCTCCTTGGCACTTTTGATCACTTGCTTTTTTGTCTCCATCCAGAAAACGTAAAATTCCATTTCTCCTCTCAGAACTGTTGTTCACTTCTGGTCACTAGATGTTCAATTCAGTTCAGTTCAGTCACTCAGTCGTGTGTGACTCTTTGCGACCCCATGAATCACAGCACGCCAGGCCTCCCTGTCCATCACCAACTCCTGGAGTTCACTCAGACTCACGCCCATCGAGTCAGTGATGCCATCCAGCCATCTCATCCTCGGTCGTCCCCTTCTCCTCCTGCCCCCAATCCCTCCCACCATCAGAGTCTTTCCCACTGGGTCAACTCTTTGCATGAGGTGGCCAAAGTATTGGAGTTTCAGCTTCAGCATCAGTCCTTCCAATGAACACCCAGGGCTGATCTCTTTTAGAATGGACTAGTTGGATCTCCTTGCAGTCCAAGAGATTCTCAAGAGTCTTCTCCAACACCAGAGTTCAAAACCATCAATTCTTCAGTGCTCTGCTTTCTTCACAATCCAACTCTCACTTCCATACATGACTACTGGAAAAAATATAGGCTTAACTAGATGGACTTTTGCTGGCAAATTAATGCCTCTGCTTTTGAATATGCTATGTAGGTTGGTCATAACTTTCCTTCCAAGAGTAAGTGTCTTTTAATTTCATGGCTGTAATCATTATCTGCAGTGACTTTGGAGCCCCCCAAAATAAAGTCTGAAACTGTTTTCACTGTTTACCCATCTATTTCCCATGAAATGATGTGACCAGATGTCATGATCTTCGTTTTCTGAATGTTGAGCTTTAAGCCAACTTTTTCAGTCTCCTCTTTCACCCTCATCAACAGGCTTTTTAGTTCCTCTTCACTTTCTGCCATAAGGGTGGTGTTATCTGTATATCTGGGGTTATTGATATTTCTCCTGGCAATCTTGATTCCAGCTTGTGCTTCCTCCAGCCCAGCGTTTCTCATGAGGCACTCTGCATAGAAGTTAAATAAGCAGGGTGACAATGTACAGCCTTGATGTACTCCTTTTCCTATTTAGAACCAGTCTGTTGTTCCATGTCCAGTTCTAACTGTTGCTTCCCGACCAGCATATAGGTTTCTCCAGAGGCAGGTCAGGCGGTCTGGTATTCTCATCTCTTTCAAAGTTTTCCACCATTTATTGTGATCCACACAGTCAAAGGCTTTGGCATAATCAAGAAAGCAGAAATAAATGTTTTTCTAGAACTCTCTTGCTTTTTCGATGATCCAACGGATGTTGGCAATTTGATCTCTGGTTCCTCTGCCTTTTCGAAAACCAGCTTGAACATCTGGAAGTTCATGGTTCACGTATTACTGAAGCCTGGCTTGGAGAATTTTAAGCATTACTTTACTAGCATGTGAGATGAGTGCAATTGTGCAGTAGTTTGAGCATTCTTTGGCATTGCCTTTCTTTAGGACTGGAAGGAAAACTGACCTTTTCCAGCCCTGTGGCCACTGCTGAGTTTTCCAAATTTGCTGGCATATTGAGTGCAGCACTTTCACAGCATCATCTTTCAAGATTTGAAATAGCTCAACTGGAATTCCATCACCTACACTAGCTTTGTTCATGGGAAGCATAGTTTAAGGGTAAAAAAGAGTTTCAGATTCACATCCCCCCTCTACGACATGCTTAGTGAACTTGACCAGGCATATTATCTTACCCTTCCTGAAGCCTCCTTGTTTTCATGGAGATGGCACACCACTCATTTTGCATGATTGTACTCAGAAATGAACTAGACAACTGTAACATACGTGCTTCTTAGAAAGAAATTAAGCAATAAAGCTGTTACTTCTACTACTATTCACCAAGCAAACATGAAAAGACAGTATAGTGAAGTGGCTTAACAAGAGGGTTTGGAATGAAGAATGATTTGGTTCAGGTTATTTATAGTTTTGTGATTTGGGATAATACATTTAATCTTTCTGTGCCTCAGTTTGTATAAAATGGTGGAGAAATGTCTGTTATGAAATATCAGTTATTTAACCTAGGTAGAGTGATCAGCACTGAGCATGGAACACATGCTGTGTGTGCACTGTGTATTAAATTCCAGGGCCTTCATGTTCATGAATCTGTAAGATGAGTCATTTTCTTCACTTACAGCATGCATAAAAGAGGAGCCACGTTCACTATGTGTCTGTCCATTATTTAAGGAAATTAAACCTAAAAACTAATATGCTTCCTATTCTAGGTTTCCCAAACTGATACTCAATCCTGAAATACATTTCATTATATTTAAGGATCTAATATACACCTTTTTCAACACTAAATGGTTTCTAAGATGTCTTTTAAAGCTATTAATGTGAAGGTTCTAGAGAAATTGTGTCAAACCCATCTTCCCTCCTACTACGATAGCTTCCAAAAATTCCTTGTATGGCTGTTGAGTCATTGCTTTGCTCTCAGTGCTTTCAATTTCATATTATTGTAAGCCTATTTGAGAAGTTACTTTACTTCTGTCTGTTTGCTAAAGGAAAGCAGGCAAGACCCAGGATATTGAGCTGGTGAAATAGAAGTCTAACCATCTAGTGAGAGAAAGAGAAATTTGTTACAGAACCATTCCATCTGAGAACAGGAGAAGAAAACAGGTAAGAACTCTAGCTTTTCCTCAAAGCAGATTCTTCTTCAATACTAAAGGAGCCCTGCTCTGGGAGCAGAAGCCCATGGTAAGATTAGTGCAGGGGTGGGAAGAGATCTGTAATGGTTAGTTTTCTAATAAATGATTTGCATCAAAACTGTAGCTCATCCTGATTTGGGACATTGATCAGATGAGATCCAGATGGTAGCATGGGCCATCCCATCTATGGGTCATGACTATGCTTGTGTGGAGTTAAGCACAAAGGACAAAGGGCTAAACTGAGTGGAATGAATTAGGACTGTCCTTCTCTTTGCTGATATTGAGTGGGGATAATGATTGTATTATCATTTTCTTTGATACAACTTGCTCAATACTGATTTGACTGCAGCTAAGAAACTGAAAGGGTGACAGTTATTTTTTTTTTCTCATGAGAAGGAAAGAACAGTAAATGAGGTGCCGTGGACCTGTTAAAGGGAAAAAGCTGAAATCCAGAGTGAAAGATGTAGATTTATGAAGACATCATACTCTTCAGTCTTACCTTTGCACTCTGTTTTAAAGCCAACCTCTTCCTTTAGAAACAGCCCAGGTTCACTAGGTTCAATGTGTTGGTGCCAACTCGAGGATACCTTACACCTTAGGACAGAATTCAGTCCCACAACTTTATAAAAAGCTTTGTCTTTAAAGAATCTACTCTGGAGCAGGGCTAAAGTCACCACTGTTGTTCACTTTGCCTTCTCTGGGCTCTCAAGGAGTTCTGATCTTGCCTCCTGGAGACTCTTCCTCTGACTTCCTTGGCTTGGAACTAGCTCCATTCATGATCTACTGTCTGACACCTGTCTCTCTCTCTTCAGTTTCCTGCCCTTTGTTCCCTTCCCACTCCTCTCTCCTCACCCCTACCTCTCTTCATCTTCTTCCTGCTTCTACTTCTCCTCTACAAGATGGGAGAAAAGAGCAAAACAGAAAACTTAGATTATATGGCTGGAAATATAGCTATTTTCTTTCAATAACTTTCTTCTCTAGCTCTGTTAATCTCTTCCTGATCTTTTAACGTTTATTTCACTTTTTTCTCCCCTCATATACACACCTGATTTTAGCAACATACAGTGTTAGCAATTGTGTAGTTTATCCCCACTTAGTTGGAGGCTAATTTATTATGATTTAGGTCATACCTGAATGGTCTAGTGGTTTTCCCTACTTTCTTCAATTTAAGTCTGAATTTGGCAATAAGGAGTTCATGATCTGAGCCACAGTCAGCTCCCGGTCTTATTTTTCTTGACTGTATAGAGCGTGTCCATCTTTGGCTGCAAAGAATATAATCAATCTGATTTTGGTGTTGACCATCTGGTGATGTCCATGTGTAGAGTCTTCTCTTGTATTGTTGGAAAAGGGTGTTTGCTATGACCAGTGCATTTTCTTGGCAAAACTTTATTAGTCTTTGCCCTGCTTCATTCTGTATTCCCAGACCAAATTTGCCTGTTACTCCAGGTGTTTCTTGACTTCCTCCTTTTGCATTCCAGTCCCCTGTAATGAGATGGACATCTTTTTTGGGTGTTAGTTCTAAAAGGTCTTGTAGGCCTTCATAGAACCATTCAAGTTCAACTTCTTCAGCATTACTGGTCAGGGCATAGACTTGGACAACTGTGATATTGAATGGTTTGCCTTGGAAACAAAGAGAGATTATTGTGTCATTTTTGAGATTGCATCCAAGTACTGCATTTTGGACTCTTTTGTTTACTATGATGGCTACTTCATTTCTTCTAAGGGACTCTTGCTCACAGTAGTAGATATAATGGTCATCTCATCCCGTTTGACCACTTCCAATTTGCCTTGATTCACGGACCTAACATTTCAGGTTCCCATGCAATATTGCTCTTTACAGCATCAGGCCTTGGCTTCCATCACCAGTTACATCCACAGTGGGGTGTTGTTTTTGCTTGGCTAGTATGAAAAGGCAAAGTGATAGGATACTGAAAGAGGAATTCCCCAGGTCAGTAGGTATCCAATATACTGCTGGAGATCAGTGGAGAAATAACTCCAGAAAGAATGAAGGGATGGAGCCAAAGCAAAAACAACACCCAGTTGTGGATGTGATTGGTGATAGAAGCAAGGTCCGATGCTGTGAAGAGCAATAGTGCATAGGAACCTGGAATGTCAGGTCCATGAATCAAGGGAAATTGGAGGTGGTCAAATAGGAGATGGTGAGAGTGAATGTCGACATTCTAGGAATCAGCAAACTAAAATGGACTGGAATGGGTGACATTAATTCAGATNTGGTGATAGAAGCAAGGTCCGATGCTGTGAAGAGCAATAGTGCATAGGAACCTGGAATGTCAGGTCCATGAATCAAGGGAAATTGGAGGTGGTCAAATAGGAGATGGTGAGAGTGAATGTCGACATTCTAGGAATCAGCAAACTAAAATGGACTGGAATGGGTGACATTAATTCAGATGACCTTATATCTACTACTACAGGCAGGAATCCCTTAGAAAAAGTGGAGTAGCCATCATGGTCAACAAAAGAGTCTGAAATGCAGTACTTGGATGCAATCTCAAAAACGACACAATGATCTCTGTTCATTTCCAAGGCAAATCATTCAATATCACTGTAATCCAAGTCTATGTCCCAACCAGTAATGCTGAAGAAGTTGAACTTGAATGGTTCTATGAAGGCCTACAAGACCTTTTAGAACTAACACCC
>SJYA01000431.1:165460-181050 GCA_006410615.1 Neotragus moschatus | reverse complement strand
GGCCTGGCATGCTGCAATTCATGGGGTCACAAAGAGTCAGACAAGACTGAGTGACTGAACTGAACTGAATTTATTAGCTTTTGATCTTTGAAGAGTCAATTAAATATCTTAAAGAAATAACTAGCTTTGTATTTCCTTCTCAATAGGAAGGAGTCTAGTTGATCTGAGGACAATGGCTTATCACTTTCTGAGTTCATTTGTAAAATCCTTCTAAACAGCAGATATTTTCAAAAGGAGTTGTTAGACTACAAGTGCTATAAAAGACATTAACACATTTTCCTTCTAAAGTGAAGTGAAATGAAGTTGTTTAGTCGTGTCCAACTCTTTAAAACCCAATAGACTGTAGCCTACAAGACTCCTCTGTCCATGGAATTTTCCAGGCAGGAGTACTGGAGTGGGGTGCCATTTCCTTCTCTAGGGGATCTTCCTGACCCAAGGATCAAACCTAGATCTCCCGCATTGCAGGCAGATGCTTTACTGTCTGAGCCACCAGGGAAGCCCAAATCCAATTAGTACAGTAAACACAAGTTCAATGTATATTCTAGTCCTGTCCTTCAAAATGCTTAGTTAATGGTGGCTGGCACTCCTTAGTTTTAAAGTAAATTCCTGGAATTGATAAATTATATGTTTATTAAATTTTTGAGAGAGAGAAAAAAGATGTAATGGAGTAATATATTTGAAAAGTCTTGTTTTCCTTTTGGTTATTTCTGAGGAACAAAGTCTAATTTTCAGCATGTATATTCATTATATAATGTGTGTGAGTTTATAGTTTAAATGAGTATAAATTTTAAAATTATAATTTTGCATAGCACAAGCTTTCAATTGCAAAGAATTTTTTACTGTATTTGTTAAGTATTCCTTTGTTTTGATGTTATCACAAAATCAAACTTTTCTACTATCCCAGTTGCAGTATGGTAAACTACTGTTTTGGAGATTACTTTTCCTTTCTTCTAACTGATTACAAACCAAATTATAAAATGCTGGAAGCATTCAGGCTTAAATAAGTTTTCAACTTTAAAGCATGAAAAGCCTGTAGTAAAGATTTAATGAATTTACTTTTCTTTTCTCTGTATTTTATGGTAACAGTTGAAGCCCATGGCAGTTCCTGTTTGTCAGATGGATTTAACACCAGACATGAGATTATAATATAAGATTTATAATTGAGGTTTTTATTTAGGAATGCCAAGTGTCTCTGTGGAGCTTCTTAGTGTCAGAGCTAAATTTTTAAAAGAACAGAAAAAGCAAAAGTATAAGACTCTTGCAAATATGAAAAAATGAAAATCATTTCAATAATAAAATGAACCGAGATGTAATATAAAACTATATGACTCTATTAATGCTTTTATATATTTTATTCATATAAAATATAAATAGCAATCATGCATAAGCAGAAAAGAGCATCATCACAGGGGATTTCTTATTTTTTAAGCTTGAGCATTTATGACGCCATAACATAGTGGTTAGGAAGAGTCTGAAATTCACAG
This sequence comes from Neotragus moschatus, assembly GCA_006410615.1. NCBI lineage: Eukaryota > Metazoa > Chordata > Mammalia > Artiodactyla > Bovidae > Neotragus > Neotragus moschatus. Next base: position 179,566 of record SJYA01000431.1, on the reverse strand, counting down.
ACCAGGTTTTCCATTTGCAAGTTACCTGACCTTAGGCTAATTTAACCTTTAAACATCTGTTTCTTATTTANAGCAATCATGCATAAGCAGAAAAGAGCATCATCACAGGGGATTTCTTATTTTTTAAGCTTGAGCATTTATGACGCCATAACATAGTGGTTAGGAAGAGTCTGAAATTCACATACCAGGTTTTCCATTTGCAAGTTACCTGACCTTAGGCTAATTTAACCTTTAAACATCTGTTTCTTATTTAGAAAGGATTAACAAGAAGAATAGCACTGATCTTACACAATTGAACCTAAGTTTAAATGAACATTGGTCAAAATGACTAAAGCTTAATTTTACTTAAAGCAAAGAGTCTGAGGACCTTTCTGGTGGCCCAGTGGTAAAGAATCTGCCTGCCAAAGCAAGGAACACAGATTCAATCCCTGGTCCAGGAACTAAGATCCCACATGTCATGGGGCAACTAAACTTGCACACCACAGCTACTGAGCCCATGCACCGAGGGCCCCTGCTCTGCACCAAGAGAAGTCACCACAATGACAAGCCAGTGCCCTGCAAATAAAGAGTAGCCTGTTTTTCCCACAAATAGAGAAAGCCCACATGCAGCAATAAAGACCCAGCATAGCCATAATAAGTAAAGAGTTATAAAAAAAACTAAGAAGAGTCTGAAAAGGTCTGACTTTGGTCATATGAGTTGCTTTGGCCTTCATGGCTGGGAAGTGTGACTAAGAGACTTGAGAAGTACTCGTGCTTACACTCTTGCTTCTCTGCCTTTTCCATGTGGGATGATGGAGAAAAAGATATCCAGAGATCAGAGCCAAATTGCACCCATTATTCAAATTTTCTTCCTTTAAGATGAACTGATAGTACTAAAAATAAAAACAGGTATACTTCAAAATTTATAAAAATTTCAAAATTATAAGAGATTATTTCAACATTAAGGCAAAATGGTTGTCTGAGGAGAACTTATAAATAGCTGAGAAAAGAAGAGAAGCAAAAAGCAAAGGAGAAAAGGAAAAAATATATTCATCTAAAGGTGGAGTTCCAAAGAATATCAAGGAGAAATAAGAAAGTCGAACAATGTAAAGAAGTAGAGGAAAATAGTATAGGAAAGACAAGAGATCTCTTCAAGAAAATTGGAGATATAAGGGAACATTTCATGCAAAGATAGGCACCATAAAAGACAGAAACAGCAAGAACCTAACAGAACCAGGAGATATTAATAAGAGTAGCCAAGAATACACAGAACTATACAAAAAAGGGTCCTAATGACCCAGATAACCACAATAGTGCAGTCATTCATCCAGGCAGACATTCAGAAGTCTGAGGTCAAGTGAGCCTTAGGAAGCATTACTATGAACAAAGCTAGTTGAGGGGAAGGAATTCCAAATGAGCTATTTCAAGTCCTAAAAGATGATGCTGTTAAAGTGCTGTATTCAATATGTCAGCAAATTTGGAAAATTCTGAAGTGGCCCAAGGACAAGAAAAGATCAGTTTTTATTACAATCCCAAAGAAAGGCAATGCCAAAGAATGTTCAAATTATTGTACAATTGTACTCATTTCACTTGCTAGCAAGGTAATGCTCAAAATTGTTTAAGCTGGAGTCTAAAAGTACATGAACCAAAAACTTGCAGATGCTGAAACTGGATTTAGAAACAGCAGAGGAACCAGAGATCAAATTTCCAACATTTGTTGGAACATGGAGAAACAAGGGGATTCCAGAAAAATATCTACTTCTGCTTCATTGGATGCTAAAGCCTTTGACTATATGAATCACTATAAACTTGAAAATTTTTAAAGGGATGGGAATACCAGAACAACGTATCTGCCTCCTGAGAAACTTGTATGTAGGTTAAGAAGCAAAAAGTAGAACCAGGCATGGAACAACAGACTGGTTCAAAATTGGGAAAGGAGTACCTCAAGACTGTATATTATCACCCTGTTTATTTAACTTATATACATAGTGCACCGTATGAAATGCTGAGGTAGATGACACAAGCTGGAATCAAGATTGCCATGAGAAATACCAACAAGCTGAGATATGCAGATAATATCACTCTAATGGCAGAAAGCAAAGAGGAACTAAAGAGTCTCTTGATTAAGGTAAAAAGAAGAGACATGATAAAGATGGCTGAAACTCAACACTTGAAAAACTATGATCATGGCATCCAGTCCCATCACTTCATGGCAAATAGATGGGGAAAGAGTGGAAATTGTGACATATTTTATTTTATTGGGTTCCAAAATCACTGGAGATAGTGACTGCAGCCATGAAATTGAAAGATTCTACTCCTTGGAAGAAAGTTAAGATAAACATAGACAGAATATTAAAAGGCAGAGACATTACTTTGCCAACAAAGACCTATATAGTCAAAGCTATGGTTTTTCTAGTAGTCATGTATGGATGTGAAAGTTGGACCACAAAGAAGGCTGATGCCAAAGAATTGATACATTTGCACTGTGTTGCTGGAGATGACTCTTGAGAGTCGCTTGGACTGCAAGGAGATCAAACTAGTCAATCCTAAAGGAAAACAACCCTAAATATTCACTGGAAGGACTGATGCTGAAGTTGAAGCTCCAGTACTTTGGCCACCTGGTGCAAAGAGCTGACTCATTGGAAAAGACCCTGATTCTGGGAAAGATTGAAGGCAGGAAGAAAAAGGGGCATAACAGGATGAGATACTTGGATGGCATCACCCACTCAGTGGACATGTGTCTGGGCAAACTCCAGGAGATAATGAAAGACAGAGAAGCCTGGTGTGCTGCAGTCCATGGAATTGCAAAGCATCAGATAGGACTTATCATTGAACAACAACATCTGTTTGAACTGGGCAGTGCAAAACCAGAAGTAGTTAGGAACATCACTAAGAGGAGGGTGACAGGAGTTCTAACAGAGACTTTTATAGAGAAAAGACAAAAGCAAAGTAAGAAAATTATTGACTGGCTATAACTTAAAGCCTAATTGGCTGTTTGTGATTAACAGTCCTTAGATATTGATTTTATAACCCTGAAGCATTCAAAGGCTTAGATTTAGGTTTGTGTAGGTAGCCTACCAGGCCATTAGAGCCACCTCAGTCTAATGACCTCTTTGTTTAATTAATTTAGCAATAGTCATCCAACTTTCAAACGTGAGCAAGCCAAGTTAAAACCTTCAGAATTACCAATTTGACACTCTGTTAATTCCATAGACATGAGCAATGAGTATTCATTTTACATTATTGAGTGGGTTTTTGTTTGTTCATTTGCTTGGTTTCTTTGTAATGTTGTTGTTGGTCCTGTCCATTTGGAGGGGCATATATTTATGATGTTTATCATTATGATAAAATATAACCTAAAAAATTCCATGAATGGAGAACATTTTTATCTGGGACAATGATAGTCTGAGTTTATTGCTTAGATTATCTTCAAATGCTTTTTTAATTCTAATCCCAATTCTCTTAAATTTTATGAAATGAAGCATACTGGAGACAAACCCTTGAGTGTACAATATGTGGTTAAGAGTTTTTTTTTCTCAATAAGGTTTACAAAATCATGAAAAAATCACACTATACTCTGTACTTGCTATTGAATTTTATTTGATAAGATTCTGAAAAAAAAGAAAAGAAAAGGATATATGTATATATAAGACTGTGACTAGGGCTTCCCAGGTGGTGCCAATGGTAAAAATCCACCTGCCATTACGAGAGACATGGGTTTGATCCCTGGGTCAGGAAGATGCCCTGGAGAAGGGCATGGCAACTCACTCAAGTATTCTTGCCTGGGCAACCCCATGGACAGAGGAGCCTGGCAGGCTGCAGTCAATGGGGTTGCACAGAGTCAGATAAAACTGAAGCAACTCAGCATGCATGCTTCTTTAGTGGACCCGTCTGAATTTGAATGTTGAAATGGCATGATAAACTACTTACCTTTTTTTTTTTTCAGAAGTGCAATCTAGTTATTTAGACACATAAAATTGCATACATATCACAAAAAGTTAGTACATCTCCACTAAAATTGCATTTTCTCAAGAAATAGATCTGTATAGAGAGTGATGGTGGTGGTGGTTTAGTTGCTAAGGCATGTCTGACTCTTTCAACTCCATGGACTATAGCCTGCCAGCCCTCTGTCCATGGGATTCTCCAGGCAAGAATACTAGAATGGGTTGCCATTTCCTTCTCCTGAGAGAGAATGTAAAGTTTACAAATATTTTTACTTTTGTTACCTCATTAGGTATGGATTTTTGTATCAGCATCAACACCAATTTGAATATCATCCCAAACTGTATATAATATACCATAAAATTAACAAATGTGCTAAATAACTGAGTATAGGAGTGACTATTCAATACATGTCAACAGACTGACTTAAGTCACTTGTAGTTTCATAAAAGCTATTAAAATTAATACATGAATTCACCAAGGTAGCAGGATATAAGTTGATATATATAAATATGTTGCACTTCTTCACATAATAATGAAATATTGGAAAGACAAAGTGAAAAAAAAAATCCCTTTTAAAACTGCATCCATAAAAAGAAAACAAACTCTGGGAATAAACCTAACCAAGGAGGTAAAAATCTTACATGCTGAAAGTTGTAAAGATTGATAAAGGATACAGATGATGATTTAAAGAAATAGAAAGATCTCAGGCTCTTAGATTGGAAGAATTAATGTCATTAAAAGGGCAGTATAACCCAATGCAATCTATAGATTTAACACAATCCTTATCGAATTGTCTAAAGCATTTTTCACAGAACTAAAACTAGTAATTCTGAAATTTATATGGAAACACAAAAGGCCCAGAATTTCTAAAGCAATCCTATGAAAAAAGAACAAAACTGGAGATGTAACCCTCCCAGAATTCAGACAATCCTACCAAGCTACAGTAATCAAAACAGTGTGGTGCTGGCACAAAAGCAGATGTATAGATCAATGAAATAGAGTTTAGAAATAAACCCACATATCTTCAGTCAATTAATCTTAGGCAAAGGAGGCAAGAATACACAATGGACAAAAGATAGTCTCCTCAGCAAGTTGTATTGGAAATCTGAACAGCCTCATGTAAATAAATGAGGTCAGAACACTTACTCACATCATACACAGAAATGAACTCAAAATGACTTAGAGACTCAAATATGAGACATGACATCATAAAACTCTTCAAAGGGAACATGGGCAAATATTCTAACATAAATCTCAGCAATATTTTCTTAGATGTAAGTCTTCCAAATAAAAAGGTATAAAAGTAAAAATAAACAAATGGACCCAGTTAAAATTAAAAGCTTTTGCATAGCAAAGAAAATCATAAACAGAACAAAAAGATAATTTATGGAATGGGACAAAATATTTGTTGTTGTTCAGTCACTAAGTTATATATATGACTCTTTGCAATCCCATGGACTGCAGCATGCCAGGCTTCCCTGTCCTTACTATCTCCTAGAGTTGCTCAGACTCATGTCCGTTGAGTTGGTGATGCTATCCAACCATCTCATCCTCCGTCACTCCCTTCTCTTCCTGCTCGTCTTTCACAGCATCAGTGTAGATGTGTGCAGGGGTATGCGGTCAGTCATGTCAGGGTCTTTTCCAATGAGTTGGCTCTTTGCATCAGGTGGCCAAAATATTGGATCTTCAGCTTCAGCATCAGTCCTTCCAATGAATATTCAGGGTTGATTTCCTTTAGGATTGACTGGATTGATCTCCTGCAGTCTAAGAGACTCTCAAGAATCTTCACCAGCACCACAATTTAAAAGCATCAATTTTTGGAGTTCACCCTTATTTATAGTCCAAATCACATCTGTACATGACTAGTGGGAAGACTGTAGCTTTGACTAAATGGACTTCTCTCTGCAAAGTAACATCTTTGCNTGCAGTCTAAGAGACTCTCAAGAATCTTCACCAGCACCACAATTTAAAAGCATCAATTTTTGGAGTTCAGCCTTATTTATAGTCCAAATCACATCTGTACATGACTAGTGGGAAGACTGTAGCTTTGACTAAATGGACTTCTCTCTGCAAAGTAACATCTTTGCTTTTTAATATGCTGTCTGGGGCTTGTCACAGCTTTTCTACCAAGGAGCAAGCATCTTTTAATTTCATGGCTCCAGTTACCATCCACAGTGACTTTGGAGTCTAAGAAAACAAAATCTGTCACTGTTTCCAATTTTCCCCCATCTATTGTCCATGAAATGATGGGACCTGATGCCATGATCTTAGTTTTCTGAATGATGAGTTTTAAGTCATCCTTTTAACACAATATTTGGAAGACTTTAATTGCCAAAATATATAAACAGCTCAATATAAAACAAACAATCCAACCAAAAAATGTGCAGAAGATTTAAATAGACACTTCCCCAAAGAACACATGCAGATGATCAACAGGCCTAAGTAAAGATGCTTAAAATCACTTAATATTATTAGAGAAATGCAAATTAAAACTGCAACGAGGTATCACCTCACACTGGTCAGAATGGTCGTCATCAAAATGTCTACAAAAAATAAATGCTGGAGAGGTTGTAGAGAAAAGGGTACATTCCTACACTGTTGGTGGGAATGTAAATTGGTACAGCCACTATGGAGAACAGTATGGAAACTGCTTAAAAAACTAAAAATAAAACTACCATAGCATTCAGCAATCCTACTTCTGGGCATATATTTGGAAAATATAAAAACTCTAATTCAAAAAGATATATGCACTCCAATGTTCATAGCAGTAGTATTTACAATAACCACCTAAGTGTCCATCAACAAATTAATGTATAAAAACATGTGGTACATATGTATAGTGAAATAAATATTATTCAGCCCTAAAATAAGAAATAATGCCATTTGCAGCAACATGAAAGGACCTAAGGATTATCATACTAAATGAAGTAAGTCAGAGAAACACATATGTAGAACATAAAAAAAATGAATTATTTACAAAACAGAAACAGACTCATGGAAGACAAACTAATGGTTTTCATAGGGAAGAAAGGGAAGATAAACTAGGAGTATGAGGTCAACAGCTACATATCACTATACATAACACAGATACGCAAAAGGATTTAATATAAAGCATAGGATAATATATTCAATATCTTATAATAACCTACAAAGGAGAAGAATGTGAAAAATTATACATGTGTGTGTGCATGTGTGTGAGTGTTCTCATTTGCTCAATCGTATCCAGATCTTTGCAACCCCATGAACTGGAGTTCACCAGGCTCCTCTACCCATGGACTTTTCCAAGGAAGAACACAGAAGTGGCATCCCATTTCCTATTCCAGGTATCTCCCCAACCCAGGGACTAACACCTCTTCTCTTGCATCTCCTGCATTGGCAGGCAGATTCTTTACCACTGGCACCACCTGGAAAGTTTGTACATATGTATGTATGTATGTGAAGAAGGCAATGGCACCCCACTCCAGTACTCTTGCCTGGAGAATCCCATGGATGGAAGAGCCTGGTAGGCTGCAGTCCATGGGTTCGATCCGGACACGACTGAGTGACTTCACTTTCACTTTTCACTTTCATGCATTGGAGAAGGAAATGGCAACCTACTTCAGTGTTCTTGCCTGGAGAATCCTAGGGACGGGGGAGCCTGGTGGGCTGCCGTCTCTGGGGTCACACATAGTTGGACACGACTGAAGCAACTTAGCAGCAGCAGCAGCATGTATGTATATATGTTTACACATATCTGAATCACTTTGCTGCACACATGAAACTAATGCAATATTGTAAATCGACTATATTTCAATTTTTAAAAAACCCTGTAATTCATCTTTACTTATGAATGTCTCATAATTTGGTATAAATAATTAAAAAAATAAATAGTAAAGATCAGTTTTTGGATGCCTTAATAAGAAGTTCTTATTAAACATATAACATACAGATACTGGTTATTTATATGTGTTTGCAGAAAGGTCTGTGTCAGAGGAACAAGAAAGTTCTGTGTCAGAGGAACAGCTATTTTGGCTAATATAACTTTAAGGTAAAGGAGAATGACTATGGAAAAAATAGGAAAAAAATGAAATGTAGAACTCTAAAATATAAGATACTTAAGAAGCAGAATGAGAAAGAACAATCAGGGAATGAAACTGAAACTTAATAATCCAAGAATTAGAAGAACTATAGAAACTAAGTTGGAAGAAATTATTAAATAATGATTTTAATAAGATGATAATTGATGTGACAAATGTGGATCTGACTGATATTAAGAGGAAACAATACATAGGGCAAAATGAAGACTCTTTAGGAATTATGCATATAAAGAAGTAAAATAGATTAAGAACTACAGTACAAAGATATGAGGGGGAAATTGTTGTTTTGGAATTAATGATGGTTCATTGACTTTCTATGATACATACAACAATTAGTGGAAAAGTATTATTGAAGACATAGAAATAATAAATTGATAGCAAATGTTTCCTGAAGAAAATGTGATAGAATAAAACAATAATTCTCAAGGAAAAAAATTTACATAGTAACCCAAAATAGGAAACTAAATCCCTCTGTTTCCTTTATAAAAGAAAAGGAGATAAAGCTGAATGCAGATAGAGGCAAATATAGATAAGGCGATAAGATGTAGAAGAAATGAATGTTCAACAGGTACAGTTTCTCTAGGCAGGATGATACAAGGTCATCAGCTGAGGGGATATAGATATTTTATAAATAAAGATTCTATATACATAGATTTGGGCTTCCCTGGTAGCTCAGTTGGTAAGAAATCCATCTGCAATGCAGGAGACTCCGATTTGATTCTTGGTTTGGGAAGATCCCCTGGAGAAGGGATAGGCTAACCACTCCATTACTCTTGGGTTTCCCTGGTGGCTCAGACAGTAAAGAATCCTCTTCCAGTGTGGGAGGCTGGGTTTGATCCCTGGGTTGTGAAGATCCCCTGGAGGAGGGCATGGCAGCCCACTCCAGGATTCTTGCCCAGAGAATCCCTATGGACAGAAGAGCCTNCATCAAAATTAAAAACTCTTTGAAAGACATTTAAGAAAATGAAAAAAATAACCATAAACTGGAAGAACTATTTGCAAAACACATACATGATTTTTAAAAATTCAAAATACTTCTAAAATCTCAAAATTCACCAAAACAAGCCAATTTTTAAATGAGGCAAAATATTTGAACAGACACTTAAGTGAGGAGGAAATGTGGATGGTAAATAGCACATGAAAAGATGTTTAACATTGTTAGTCATAGGGAAATACAAATTAAAACTATGAGATACCACCAGACTCCTATAAGAATGACTAAAATTCATGTATACATACATACCTATATATATATAGAGAGAGAGAGAGAGCAAGAGAGAGAGAGCGAGTTAGGGGGAGCCAGGGAAAGGAAGGAAAGAGAATGAAAGGCAAGCAGAGAGAGGATAGAGTTAAAAAGTTGAGAAAATTAGTAAAGATTCCAGAGGGAACAGGCTGCTGAGATACAGTTATTTGAATGTCTACTGGATCTGTTTTTACACCATGCCCATAAACTTAGCTGCGTCTAATATTCACTCTTTCTTAAAAGTTTTGGTAGGCTTGATTTGTACCTTCTCAATTCAGTTAGTTAATATTTAAGCAACAACAATATTATTGGCACTGCTGAATGTTTTCAATGTCTCATTTACATTTAAAGTGTTTTCAATGTAATAATCTGCACAATTTATGATCATTTAATTTTTAATTTAATAATTGTTCTCCATTTTTAGCATTAGAATTTCAATCATAAATGTGAGTAACTAAAAGTTTGTATTTCAATGTTTTCTAGATATTTAATTATACAATAATATAAAAGTAGTTTTAGAAGTCAGGACAGAGTCACAAAATATAACCTGGAAAAATAGAAAATAATCAGCTAGAATATAAGCATTATTAAAGAATATATCAGAATAAAAAAATAAATCCATGCTAGTGATATATATAAACATATAGACTTCATTCTACTTTAGAAAGCAATTTAAAACTATGAATAAATATTTTCCCAACTATGAATGATTAAAATGACACATATGGTTACATACAATATGTAATATAGTACTTATTTATTATGTATTAATCATGAAAACTTTAAGCAGAAGTATATATTAAAAGTAGGATTTTCTTCCAAATAGCTTCTGCTCTAAATTTATAATTCTTATTTGAGGAGTAAATAAGTAATATGGAAATGATATTAAATAAGAAAGGACTATTACTTTTCTTAAGTAATGAGGGGCCAACTCAGAATACAAAAACATCTGTTTAAGCAAAATGGCAAACATCTCTATATTTGGTAACATAAGCTACTCTAATCATAGCATAAAATGTTTTCATTTTACTTCATACTAACTCAGTAATTAAAGCATTCTGAGATATTTTGTTTACAAAAATCTATTCATCTTCAACCCATTGCATAAAATGAGTCCATAAAGGTTTGCCGCTCATGTATTGTATTCATTAGTTTGGTTTCCAAATTTAATCCAGAATTATAAAATTTCAAATAATCAGATAAAAAACATAAACATCCACCTAAATGATTTTCTTAATTATTTTTCTTTACATAGAGAAATTCTGGCCAGTATGCTGGGTGATCACATTGCTTTGTAAATGGAAGAATTCTACTTTTATTAATTTGTGGCATCCTACTTACATGTCTCAATAGGTCTCAAAAAACATTTCTTTAAGATTTATGGGAGAAAAAAAGGAATTAATGAACAAGGAAGGTGCAGCCTCAAATTATTTTATTAAGTCATTGCCAAATCATTAAAGTTAAATGCAGTTTATTTCCTCTCAGCCCCAGACAGAAAAATGGAAAGGAAATGTTTCCTTATCACAACCCTTTCTTCATATGTTTGTACTGAGGATTCATAAGGCATTTCTCCACTCAAACAATAGAAGAAAAACGAAAAATTCCTGGAAAAAAAGAAACAAAATGATTTCTAAAATAACAATTCCAAGGAAAAGAAGAGAAAGTAAAGAGCAATGAGAACATAGATTGCAATCATTTTGAATCTGAGACGATTCTGTAATTCACTTCACCATTGATCACTGTAGTCTGATTCCCACAATGTACTGGGAAAGTTTTGTCATACATAGTCATGACTTGGCTAGTGAAGATGAGCCTTAGGCTAAAAGTTGCAAGTACTTGCTGGGCATGTGATGGAAAAAATATCTCAAGGAAGTCACTTCAATAGGCCCTGAGGCCAAGGTAGACAGGGCTTCAGAAGCTACATTCTTACGTTCATTTCATGCTTTAGTCAGGCAGCCCCTTATTAGACAGCTACTGTGTTCACAACACGGCAATAGAGAGTAGCTGTTCATGTGACTATGCGAGTTTTGGCCCTACTGCCACTCATCCATGTGCCCATAACCTCAATCAGAGACTCAAACATGATCCCCGTTGTGTGTGTGATCATAGGATGACTCCTGGCAAATTGGATAGAAAGGGGAAAAAAAAAGAGTTTTGCTTTTGAATTCAATTTGCTATGGTTATAGACCCAATCGTTGTATCTTTTATGATTTGTTAAAAGAATTCCAGGTGCAAGGGCTATTGTAGCAGAGGGCATGTAGTATTCATGAGGCACCATATAGGGAAATATAGACACCCAACAATCCAGCCAACTTGCTTGATCTCTCTACTCTCCACATGTCAAGTGTCTCTGTCCTGGTGCCTCTTCCTTGTGAGAAAACACAAAAGGCAATGAATAACCCATTGTCCACATAATAAATTTTAGACTCAGTTTTTGTCTGTGGAAATGAATAGATATCTTTGGAACCAATTGTAGAAGTCATAGGTTTCAGGTCCTGTTGTCACTTACTTTGTTAACTTGGACAAGTTATTTAACCTTTCTGAGCTCAAGTTACCATATCTATGAAACTGAAATAATAGCAGCTAACTCAGAGTGCTCTGAGACAAATGCTGTAAGTGAACAGGCTTTGGAAACTGCAAAGTATAGCACAGTTTAAAGTATTATGGATAACAGTTTCTCTTTTTTTGGTACAAAATGTAGATAAAACTGGAATTCTTTTTCTGTTTCTATGTTCCTTTCTGGGTCAATAAAGTATATCAATGGAAAACACTGCCCTTAGTGCCCAGACCAGAGATGGTGATAGTTATGACTTAAATAGTTCCATTTCAATCTTTAAATAGAATATCCATAGAAAAAAAGCTTACCGACTTATTGTCTTTCTAATGTCTAAAGGGCTTTACTTATCTTGAGTTGGGAAATCTTGTGAGGTGTAAAATACAGTGTTAAACTCTCTCTTTCAGTATCACCCTTTTCCTAGCCTAAATTTAGCATTGAAACTAGAGGTCAAAGTTAGGTATATTCATATAAAACCTTTGACAATCTTTTTGTGTAACAATAGACAAAAAAACATTTAACAAGACGATATTCACAGGCATGTCAACGCTACCATGACCACTTTTTACCCTCTAAAGGCAAATCTGTCTTCTTTCTTATTTTCAGTGAAGAATTCTGACATTGCCAGGTCCATTCCTGAGAGGCTGATAAGAAAAGAGGTTCATCAGGACAGAAAATGAAAAGGATAAAGAGAGAGAGGAATGAGCAAGAGAGGAAGGAGAGAAAAAAGAGGAGGAGAGTGGAGAACTGAAAGAGTAGGAATGGTTGATCTGTGCCTCAAGGGTAAACAGTCTATTTGGAAGAAAGAAATAGTAGATATACAAGGAAAGAGAAAAGGACTAGAAGAGAAAGAAAATCCTTCAATTCTACAAAGCTTCAGATTGGCTACTGAGAATGAAGAGAAATAAAATTAAATTTTTGGGAAAAGTAGCTGCTACCAATGTATTAAAATGGAAAGAAATAGGAATAGAGGATCTACAATGTATGTCATTATGTCCAGTGAATATAGGTTTAATTTTAATTGCATTTATCAATTTTTATTTCTTGGGCTATAAGCCTCAATGCAAAGATGGGATATTGTATGATCCCAGGTATATTCTGTTGACATTTTAATGTTTTAAATGACAATTATATCAACAGAAATCCCATATGTAAAAGGATGTTCTTTAACCATTTGGTCCATTGTAATTATCAAATTTTTGGTTGAAATCAAGTATATTTCACAGTCTTGTTTCACAGTATGCATTCTCGTATCCTTGCTCCCTCACTACTAAAAAGACAAGCCAAAAACAAAATGCCTCATCAAAATTAACAGTGAGTAAAGTTATTTTCTATATTCTCCAATGTATATTTTAGGTAAAATCAGCTACTTTATTTAAAATTGTATCTATAAACTTCCGTCTAGTCAAGGCTATTGTTTTTCCCGTAGTCATGTATGGATGTGAGAGTTGGACTAAAAAGAAAGCTGAGTGCTGAAGAATTGATGCTTTTGAACTGTGGTGTTGGAGAAGACTCTTGAAAGTCCCTTGGACTGCAAGGAGATCAAATCAGTCCATCCAGTCCTGGGTATTCATTGGAAGGACTGATGTTGAAGCTGAAACTCCAATACTTTGGCCACCTGATGTGATGAGCTGACTCATTTGTAAAGACCCTGGTGCTGGGAAAGATTGAGGACAAGAGGAGAAGGGGACAACAGAGGATAAGATGGTTGGCTGGCATCACCGACTCAATTGTCATGAGTCTGGGTAAGTTCCAGGCATTGGTGATGGACAGGGAGGCCTGGCGTGCTGTGATTCTTGGGGTTGCAGAGTTGGACACGACTGAGTGACTGAACTGAACTAAACTGATTATCTACTTTGTAGAATTTTAGTAGATACTATTAATAATTTTTTCTCTGTTTAGACCAATATCTCTTACACTGATTGGAAAGAAAATTTGATTTGATTATCCTGGAAAAGTGACATCACTTTGAAATTTCCTTATCAAATATAATACTATCTAATATTTATTTAGCATCTATGGTGTGCCAAATACTGTCCTTTTAAATCATTTTGTAGAACACTAGTGGTCTCTAGATTGAATTTAAACTAGGATTTAGCCACAAGATATTGTTATAGACAAAAACTTTTCAAGTTGAAAAGCATTACAATTAAGAATGGGCCATATATATATATATATGTATATACTGCTGCTGATGCTAAGTCACTTCAGTTGTGTTTGACTCTGTGAGACTTCATAGATGGCAGCCTACCAGGCTCCCCCATCCCTGGGATTCTCCAGGCAAGAACACTGGAGTGGGTTGCCATTTC
>SJYA01000431.1:106092-165005 GCA_006410615.1 Neotragus moschatus | reverse complement strand
TCCACATAATAAATTTTAGACTCAGTTTTTGTCTGTGGAAATGAATAGATATCTTTGGAACCAATTGTAGAAGTCATAGGTTTCAGGTCCTGTTGTCACTTACTTTGTTAACTTGGACAAGTTATTTAACCTTTCTGAGCTCAAGTTACCATATCTATGAAACTGAAATAATAGCAGCTAACTCAGAGTGCTCTGAGACAAATGCTGTAAGTGAACAGGCTTTGGAAACTGCAAAGTATAGCACAGTTTAAAGTATTATGGATAACAGTTTCTCTTTTTTTGGTACAAAATGTAGATAAAACTGGAATTCTTTTTCTGTTTCTATGTTCCTTTCTGGGTCAATAAAGTATATCAATGGAAAACATTGCCCTTAGTGCCCAGACCAGAGATGGTGATAGTTATGACTTAAATAGTTCCATTTCAATCTTTAAATAGAATATCCATAGAAAAAAAGCTTACCGACTTATTGTCTTTCTAATGTCTAAAGGGCTTTACTTATCTTGAGTTGGGAAATCTTGTGAGGTGTAAAATACAGTGTTAAACTCTCTCTTTCAGTATCACCCTTTTCCTAGCCTAAATTTAGCATTGAAACTAGAGGTCAAAGTTAGGTATATTCATATAAAACCTTTGACAATCTTTTTGTGTAACAATAGACAAAAAAACATTTAACAAGACGATATTCACAGGCATGTCAACGCTACCATGACCACTTTTTACCCTCTAAAGGCAAATCTGTCTTCTTTCTTATTTTCAGTGAAGAATTCTGACATTGCCAGGTCCATTCCTGAGAGGCTGATAAGAAAAGAGGTTCATCAGGACAGAAAATGAAAAGGATAAAGAGAGAGAGGAATGAGCAAGAGAGGAAGGAGAGAAAAAAGAGGAGGAGAGTGGAGAACTGAAAGAATAGGAATGGTTGATCTGTGCCTCAAGGGTAAACAGTCTATTTGGAAGAAAGAAATAGTAGATATACAAGGAAAGAGAAAAGGACTAGAAGAGAAAGAAAATCCTTCAGTTCTACAAAGCTTCAGATTGGCTACTGAGAATGAAGAGAAATAAAATTAAATTTTTGGGAAAAGTAGCTGCTACCAATGTATTAAAATGGAAAGAAATAGGAATAGAGGATCTACAATGTATGTCATTATGTCCAGTGAATATAGGTTTAATTTTAATTGCATTTATCAATTTTTATTTCTTGGGCTATAAGCCTCAATGCAAAGATGGGGTATTGTATGATCCCAGGTATATTCTGTTGACATTTTAATGTTTTAAATGACAATTATATCAACAGAAATCCCATATGTAAAAGGATGTTCTTTAACCATTTGGTCCATTGTAATTATCAAATTTTTGGTTGAAATCAAGTATATTTCACAGTCTTGTTTCACAGTATGCATTCTCGTATCCTTGCTCCCTCACTACTAAAAAGACAAGCCAAAAACAAAATGCCTCATCAAAATTAACAGTGAGTAAAGTTATTTTCTATATTCTCCAATGTATATTTTAGGTAAAATCAGCTACTTTATTTAAAATTGTATCTATAAACTTCCGTCTAGTCAAGGCTATTGTTTTTCCCGTAGTCATGTATGGATGTGAGAGTTGGACTAAAAAGAAAGCTGAGTGCTGAAGAATTGATGCTTTTGAACTGTGGTGTTGGAGAAGACTCTTGAAAGTCCCTTGGACTGCAAGGAGATCAAATCAGTCCATCCAGTCCTGGGTATTCATTGGAAGGACTGATGTTGAAGCTGAAACTCCAATACTTTGGCCACCTGATGTGATGAGCTGACTCATTTGTAAAGACCCTGGTGCTGGGAAAGATTGAGGACAAGAGGAGAAGGGGACAACAGAGGATAAGATGGTTGGCTGGCATCACCGACTCAATTGTCATGAGTCTGGGTAAGTTCCAGGCATTGGTGATGGACAGGGAGGCCTGGCGTGCTGTGATTCTTGGGGTTGCAGAGTTGGACACGACTGAGTGACTGAACTGAACTAAACTGATTATCTACTTTGTAGAATTTTAGTAGATACTATTAATAATTTTTTCTCTGTTTAGACCAATATCTCTTACACTGATTGGAAAGAAAATTTGATTTGATTATCCTGGAAAAGTGACATCACTTTGAAATTTCCTTATCAAATATAATACTATCTAATATTTATTTAGCATCTATGGTGTGCCAAATACTGTCCTTTTAAATCATTTTGTAGAACACTAGTGGTCTCTAGATTGAATTTAAACTAGGATTTAGCCACAAGATATTGTTATAGACAAAAACTTTTCAAGTTGAAAAGCATTACAATTAAGAATGGGCCATATATATATATATATGTATATACTGCTGCTGATGCTAAGTCACTTCAGTTGTGTTTGACTCTGTGAGACTTCATAGATGGCAGCCTACCAGGCTCCCCCATCCCTGGGATTCTCCAGGCAAGAACACTGGAGTGGGTTGCCATTTCTTTCTCCAATGCATGAAAGTGAAAAGTGAAAGTGAAGTCGCTCAGTCATGTCCGACTCTTAGTGGCCCCATGGACTGCAGCCTACCAAGCTCCTCCATCCATGGGATTTTCCAGGCAAGAGTACTGGTGTAGGGTGCCATTGCCTTCTCTGATACATGTATATATATATATATGTGTGTATATATATATATATATATATATGTGTGTGTGTATATATATATATAATTTGCAAGTAATTTTTGAAATTTATTGCTTTAGTCGTACTGTAAACGAAATATAGAATTGTTTTTAGCCCTGAAAAACAGGTTGGTATATAGTGCCAATATTTTACTAATGCTACTAATTCAAAGCACAATAGTTAAACTTAATTAAATCTGAGAAAAAATTGTTTAGTTCTAGGGACCAGAGCAACAAATGACCAGTAGGAACAATATTGTTGGAAAAAATGTGTTTCTGGTGATGATAAATTGACATATTAACTTGTGCTTCTTAGGAAAGTCAGTGGAAAGATGGGTAAGAGTAAACAGATAGCATTCTCTAATCAATATTATATACTTTACACCACGTTGGAAAGAAAATAAATATAATTTTTCTATAAATATTCTGTGCCCTAAAAAACTGAAGAGAAATTAAGGCCAGTTAAGAACTATACTTTAATGCCAGAGCTCTATCTAACACTGCTCTCAATAAGATGAAAGGATAGCATACAGACAATTTGCTCTAAGAGTCTAAGAAGACTGATCTTCAAGGACTTTGATATGGGGAAGTTTTGATGGTAAATTTAACCTTTGTTATTATACAAGCCCTCTTTTGGAACAGTGAAGTTGATTTTACTGACTTATAAAAGCTCACGCACGGTTTCTAAATAGGCTTTCTCATCTTAACAAGTTATTAATATTGCTAGTGTTTTTTTGCTCAGAAGCGAAAATAGTGTGAACATTTTGCAAAGTAAAAACCATGCAGTTCATAGAAAACTACTGCAGGTGAAAGAAGATATCTGGAACACAACTCTTCTTTTTTTAGATATGCAGAAAGTTTTTGTTCTACTAGTATTATTTCTTTCCGTTCTTCCTCACAAGAAGGCATTTTCACTTTATGGGGTAAGAAGGAAATGAAGTGACTATTGCAACAAATGTGGGATAGAACTAGTAAAAGCAGAGAGCATGGTTTGTATTAAGAACAAAATACTATAAATTCCACTCATGTGTGTTATCTGAAAAAGGCAATTTAATAAGCTGTAAAAATCGGGATGTGAATATATAAAGATATGGCTTACTAATCTGGGAATCCTTTGAAGTAGATTTTTTTTTTNTAAAAACAGAAACAACACTTTGCTGACAAAAGTCTGTATAGTCAAAACTATGATTTTTCCAGTAGTCATGTACAGACGTGAGAGGTGGACGATAAAGAGGGCTGAACTCCAAATTGATGCTTTTGAATTGTGGTGCTAGAGATGAATCTTGAAAGTCCCTTGGACAGCAAGGAGATCAAACTAGTTGGTCCTAAAGAAAATCAGCCCTGAGTATTCATTAGAAGGATGATGCTGAAACTCCAATACTTTGGCCACCTGATGCCAAGAGTCAGCTCTTTGGAAAAGATCCTGATGCTGGGAAAGATGGAGGGCAGGAGGGGAAGGGGGCAACAGAGAATAAGATAGTTGGATGCCATCACTGACTCAAAGGACACACTCTGGGAGATAGTGAAGGACAGGAAAACCTGGCTTGCTGCAGGCCATGGGGTTGTAAAGAGTTGGACACAACTTAACAGCTAAACAACAATCTGAAGGAGCTGGCACTTTTTGCATACAACATTGCATTGTTAGTGTTTTCTATATTTTTAGTGTGTTTTCTATGAGTATGTTTTGAGTAACACCTTGGTTTTAAATTCCTTGAAGCAAATAAAAATTTTTTAATTATTTTATTTTTCACAGTGTCTTACAACAATTGACTTTCTGAAAATATTACTTCACTATTAATGTGTTATTTTCAAAAACAAACACCCTACTTTGGGGTAAAATGAAATTAAAATAATAACACTTTCATATTCATTCTAAAAATGTATAGTACTCATGAAATTACTTTTAAATTTTGTTTGAATAAGTCATAGGAGGATATTAGTATCAATATAAACATTTTAGCTTATAGTAGAAATATTATTCCAGAAATATTTTCTGCCAACATATTTCTTTATTATAATTAAGAAAATGTTATGAGTTGAAAATAGTTCATAGCGTGACAACTGAAAGAAATAAACAGAATTTTAAAAACCTGTCATGATTCCTTGATTTACCTGGATTGAAAAATAGAAAGGGTCTGAAATGATTTAGGCCAACTGACCATGACGCCAGAGTTAATTATTACTCGGGGTGGGTACGCTATCGTAATGCTAGTCAGCTCCCTTGCAAAACCATGACATTGACTGGGCAATGGAATGTGGGTAGACCAGGACAAATCCATTTTCCTTATTAGAGAAATAGCTTAAAGCACTGACTCCAATGATAGAGGCTTACTGAGATCACTTGAGTGTATGACAGACAGAATACTAATTTTTGTTATTTAGATTTTTCATAACAAAATTATGCACTTCTGGAAAGTACTACTTCTCCTTTGAAATACTATCTGTACAACACCATGGAAAAGACCCTAGTCCATTTCTGCTATTTTCCTCAGATTAAAATATAATAGTAGATATATAAGAATTTTACTTTAGATGAAAAGATGAATAGCAATTTTATGTGCCATATTCTATTACTAATGCTTAATTTATA
Organism: Neotragus moschatus; assembly: GCA_006410615.1. NCBI lineage: Eukaryota > Metazoa > Chordata > Mammalia > Artiodactyla > Bovidae > Neotragus > Neotragus moschatus. Next base: position 159,781 of record SJYA01000431.1, on the reverse strand, counting down.
TGAGTTTATTTAATACTGACAACAAACCTATAAAGAAGGTAGTTATTAACTCCAATAAAAATGGATGGATTGAATTTTGTTTCACACTTTCCTAAATGATATCACCATTAAATATTTAAAATGCTATTCATATTTGTTTTTCCATTTGTTTTCATCCTGGAAATCACTATAGAATACAGCACAGCTAAAAAATAAATAAATTAATTAATTAAAAATCTTGTTCCTGAAAGATGTGTAAAATATTCTTTAAATAATTTGGCCTTGAATGAAGCCAAACTTCCTGGTGTTTGGCAGACTTCAGAAAACATTCATCCTTGAAATAAGAACAGGACAGACAGTCCCAAGGGCAGATTGGTTATGGAATGTTTTGCAAGTCAGCACTACAAAATTCCCCTGTGGAGAACACATGTGTCATGGAACAAACAAGCTGTTTACATTTTCTAAATTTTATAATTTTTCTACATTACTATTTTCTTAATTTAATAAACTACAGACCTATAAAAACCACAATTTTTTAAAGAGATGGGGAAATGAAAATGGGCAAATAAAAATATCTAAAAATTCCTATATTTTTGCAGTTTGAAATACTAGGTTTGTACGATAATCTTCTGACTAGTAAATCTTTATTTAAAAATGATCAAATTCTAAAAATTTATATTGCATGAGGTGATATTGTTATAGTAATGATCAATACCAATCTATATGCATTGGCAGATTTTAAGATATTAATGATAGAGGCTGCCCTTTCATGAATATTAAATTGCTTTCACAAATTTCCATTTTAATAATAATGAAATAGTAATTTTTGAGTCTCCTAACAGTTTCTGTATTCAAAGGTTGCAAAGTACTATAATTGATATAATTTTTCAGAATACAAAAGCACATATTAGGAGAAAGTTAGAATGATTTTATTCTAGAACTAAGCTGTCCAATATATTACCAGCCACTGTGTCTAAATGAATTAATCTTTTGGTTAATTGAAATTAAATAAAAATAAACATTCTGTTATTCAGTTGTGCTAGTCTTATCGAGGGCTTCCCAGGTACCTTAGTGGTAAAGAATCTGCTGGTTAATGTAGGAGATTAGGTTCAGTCCTTGGATTGGCAAGATGCCCTGGAGAAGGAAATGGCAACCCACTCCAGTATTCTTATCTGGAAAATCCTATGGACAGAAAACCCTTTAGCACAGGCGTTGCAGAGAGTTGGACACGCATGCACACGTGCACAGTCATATTTAAGTTTTCAATAGTCATATGTGACTTAGGAGTTGCTGTATTGACAGTGCAGCTATCAAACATTTCTATCATTGCAGAAAGTTCTATTGGACAGTGATGTTCTAATCTTCAAAATGAAAAATGTATACCTTACTGAAATTTTATAAGAACTCTAAATATTTATATATAATTATAATAACAGTATAATATTTGTTTAAAAACAATCAGCAAGCTCTAATTTTATGCTAGTTCCTTAATCTCATTTTTATAGGATTTTGTATAGATCAATATAAAGATCTTTACTTGTCCATATTTTAATACTTTGAATATGTATATCTGACCCTTTCTGCTCATATAGCTAAGCTTTGCTTAATGTATTGCATTCTATATTTAAAGTATAGCCATCCAATCTTATATTAAACAAACCTCAAATAAATATTTTCATAACACATTGCTTTCACATAATTAAAAATATCTTACTTAAATTTCTGAACTACTCTTAGCTGGGAAGGAATTGGACTCAAGGAAATCTTCAGTTTTAAAGTTCATTGATTTCTGAATTATTGAAGCACACTGAGTTTAAATTGAACTTAAAATTGGAAAAGTGCTCCTATTCCTTGCTTCTAGCTTAAAAATAGCCAAAGGGTTTTTGCTCAAAGTAATGAGTCATTGGAATCCAGGAATTTTAAAGAATGTACAAAGTTTAGCTTAACTGTATTGTTTATATAGTCATGTAAATTAGAGACCTAACACTGGATAGAAGCTACTTTTAGAGATAAGTGTAGCCATCCAAGGACTGAGAACACACAGTCCCTCTACAGTTTTTCATAATTATAGTTGGGTTGTTCAAGTGGACTGAATTCTATACTCATTCAATTAGTACCACAAATTCAATTCCCATCTTATTATTTAAAGAGATATAAGTATATAGAAGTAGATACGTAGGCAGCAAATGTAATGTTGAGTTGAGTGGAATTTGTCCTCTTTTTAAGGACAGAAGAGAATAAGTGCACTCAAATTTTATAGTAAATGGCACAACTGCAAAGTCTCTTTTTTATTCAGAATGTCTTAAAACACACTGCTGCAATGTGTCTCTCAAACTCACTGCTCCCTACACACCCATATAGGATAATACTTGAAAATAGATAGTGATAATGAAGAGAGTGGAGCTGCAGGCCTACAAAAAAAATGCTTTGTAATTTTTTCACTTCTTTCTATGGAGAGAGATAGAGTACAGCCTCCCTATGCTAAATGAGTCAGTTCCAGAGAATCATTTCATAAACACTGGGGATGTTTTCTATAGTTTGAGATGTTACCCATCCCACAATGGATGTTTACTAAACTATAGAAATGGATGAGCTTGTGGCAATATATCTAGTGGAGGTCTGTGGGAAGTCTTAGACAAAACTGTCATGTGGTCCATGGAGTCCATGTCAAAAAAAAAAAAAAAAAGAAAGGAAAAGACTGATGCATGCCTCTCTACTATATAATTATGAACAGTTGGGAATCTGGCAGCTGTAGCTCACAAGCTGAGGATGGAGGAATAAAAGCAGTGGAAGAACAAGCTAAATTTCCTTTGGTATTATGAGGATATCCAAGTTTCCCAACATCTACAGAGAGTTACTGAAAAAGGTAGATGGTTAAAGTCATCCTGAAAGGTACTACACCCAAGAAAACAGACTACTGGGATGAGGGATTCTAGAAATAAGGTTTTGTACAATATTCACTGCAAGAGGCCAGGAGCTGAGGTGATAAGACCATAAAGGTTCATGGCTTAATTATGGAATCATCAGCTGTGAATATTCCTTGGAGGGTTCTAAGAGTTTCACAACTGTCCCCTGTGAATGATAAATTTTCAGTATTTCTCTTACAGAATACCAATCACAAAATTCCTCTCTCTGCTTCCTGTCATGGCTCCTGACTCTATTCTAAAAGAATTAGAAACAGCAGAAAGTAGATTAAGCTTTCTTTTTCCTTTAAAGCTTTTTATTTTATACTGAAAAAGTGAGTGTCAGTCAGTCACATTAGACTCTTTGTGGCCCCATGGACTGTAGCCTGCTAAACTTCTCTGTCCATGGAATTCTCCAGGGAAGAATACTGGAGTGGGTATCCATTCCCTTCTCCAAGAGATCTTTCTAACAACAGGGATAGAATCCAGCTCTCCTGGTTCACAGGCAGATTCTTCACCATCTGAGTGATAGCCAATTAACAGTCATAATTTCAGATGAATAGCAAAGAGACTCAGTCATATACATACACATATCCATTCTCCCCCAGACTCCCTTCCCATCCAGGTTGCCATATAACATTGAGTAGAATTCCCTTTGATATACAGTAGGTCCTTATTGGAGATCTATTTTAATGACAATGTGCTCATGTTAATTCCCAACCTTAGCTACCCTTCCCCTCCAGTTTTCCCCACTCCTCCAGCAACCATAAGTTTTTTTCTCTAAGTCTTTGAGTCTGTTTGTTTTGTAAATAAGTTCATTCGTATAATTTCTTCTTAGATTTCACATATAAGGGGTGTCATACGATATTTTTCTTTTCCTGTCTGACTTACTTCACCCAGCATGACATTCTCTAGGTCTATCCATGTTGCTGCAAATTCATTATTTCAATTTTTTTTTTTAAATGGCCATCTCTAAGCCTTGACTCAGACACTGGCTGGAGTGAAGTGGAGGAGGAGTAAAAACTACCAGTTCTGCATTACAATGAACTTTTAAATGTGAACATGGCAAGCTGTTTTAATTCTTGAACGTTACTTGAAAACTTTGAGATTTTCCTGAGATTCTGTCATAGGTCAGGAGAAAGTGTACCTTAAGCACGTTTGAAGGTGGGGGTTGCAGAAAAGTAAAGATGTTTCCTCCTTGTTCCCTGAACAAATTTAAACTTTTCAATATATTTATTACACACATAAAAACCAAATTATTTTCTATATAACCGTTTCAAAATGAGTATCATTGATCAAAATGGGCAGTAGATGAGAGAAGATGGATGGTTATTGATAATTCATCACTACTATAAAAAGGAAGAAAAACACAGAAAATGCATTGAATATGGGTTTGAATAGTTATCTTAGGTATTTCGAGTCCACTCAAACAATTTTTGTTCACCTCTTTCCAATTTTAAAACCATTTTCTTTGATAGAGGAGTCAAAAAGTTTTGTAACTATTTCACTTAGAAATATGACCAGCAATCCCACTGCTGGGCATACACACTGAGGAAACCAGAATTGAAAGAGACACCTGTACCCCAATGTTCATCGCAGCACTGTTTATAATAGCCAGGACATGGAAGCAACCTAGATGTCCATCAGGAGATGAATGGATAAGAAAGCTGTGGTACATATACACAATGGAGTATTACCCAGCCATTAAAAAGAATACATTTGAATCAGTTCTAATGAGGTGGATGAAACTGGAGCCTATTATACAGAGTGAAGTAAGCCAGAAAGAAAAACACCAATACAGTATGAATGAATGTGAATGTGAAGTCGCTCAGTCATGTCCGACTCTGCGACCCTATGGACTGTAGCCTACCAGGATTCTCCATCTGTGGGATTCTCCATGCAAGAGCACTGGAGTCGGTTGCCATGTCTTTCTCCAGGAGATCTTCCCAACCTAGGGATCGAACTCTGGTCTTCTGCATTGCAGGCAGATGCTTTTACTATCTGAGCCACCAGGGGAGACTCAATACAGTATACTAATCCATATATATGGAATTTAGAAAGATGGTAACGATAACCCTGTATGCGAGACAGAAAAAGAGAAACAGATATATAGAACAGTCTTTTGGACTCTGTGGGAGAGGGAGAGGGTGGGATGATTTGGGAGAATGGCATTGAAACGTATTTAATAGCATATATGAAAAAAATCACCAGTCCAGGTTTGATGCATGATACTGGATGCTTGGCGCTGGTACACTGGGATGACCCAGAGGGATGGTACGGGGAGGGAGGAGGGAGGGAGGTTCAGGATGGGGAACACGTGTATACCTGTGGTGGATTCATGTTGATGTATGGCAAAACCAATACAATATTGTAAAGTAATTAACCACCAATTAAAATAAATAAATTTATATTAAAATAAATTTAAAAAAAAGAAATATATCTAATTTTTCTTGTCTTTTCTTTTCACTTCCAGTGTAACCCAAAGGATTTTGTTTGTTGGTATGTTTCCTTAAGTATTATACTAGCTCAAGAGTTAGCTTATACTAGGATATATCTCTCTTTCACCTTTCCTTACAAAATATGTTACACTCTGGTTCGTCCTTCAGTATATATATATTTCCCCTATATTTTATACATGTACTTCTAAAGTATAAGAAACTTAGACTTACCAAAAAACATGAATGTTTTTGAATATCTATACCTATTTTTCAGTTCCTTAAATCTGAGTTATTATTTTGGATATCAGGTTAATAGCAGTCTACCAACATGATACACTTTTTATCTTTTTTTTTTTTTAACATGGTTAGCCTTTTAATTTTAAAAATTGTATTAATGAACTATGGGTGTATGTAATGCCTTGTTGTTGTTCAGTTCCTCAGTCATGTCTGACTCTTTGTGACCCCATGGGTTGCAGCACTTCTTGTCTGCACATGAAGGTTTCCCTGTCCTTCACCATCACCTGGAGCTTGCTCAGATTCATGTCCATTGAGTCAGTGATGCCATCCAACCATCTGGTCCTCTGTCATCCCCTTCTTTTCCTGCCTTTAATTTTTCCCACCCTCAGGGTCTTTTCTAATGAGCCAGCTTTCCACATCAGGTGGCCAAAGTATTGGCGTTTCTGCTTCAGCTTCAGTCTTTCCATGAATATTCAGGACTAATTTCCTGTACAATTGACTGGTTTGATATCCTTCCAGTCCAAGGGGCTCTCAAGAGTCTTCTCCAATACCACAGTTCAAAAGCATCAATCCTTCAGCACTCAGATTTTTTATGGTCCTACTCTCACATCCATACATTAATACCAGAAAAAAAATAGCTTTGACTAGATGGAGTTTTGTTGGCAAAGTAATATCTCTGCTTTTAATATGCTGTCTAGGCTTGTCCTGGAAATCCATTTAAAAAAATATTTATAAACTATTGAACAATTGGGTAAATCTCTTCCAAATTCCTATGAATTTGACTCTACCAAGAAGTTCTTTCATATTAGTTAAAATACAAAATCCCATATTTTCATTTGGCAAAATATGACTAACAAAAGGAAAATACTGAAAATGAAAAATTATGATCCACCTATTTGCCTTGATGAAAGATTTTTCACAAAGCTGTATGTATATTTCTCCATATGGTTAGGCAGGCTTTTAAATTTTCACAGGATCTGCAGATGTTTCACTTTTAAAATAGGTATCTAAATATTTAACCTCATTTTTCTACCTCTTGATTGTGTAGACTTTTTTTAGAAATATGTATACATTTTTGAGAAAAGAACTTGTGCTAATTTGTTCTTTCCCTTAGAACTTTTGTTTCATTACAAGACTTAAATTTGATGCAGCAATCCAAGTCTATGCCCCAACCACGGATGCTGAAGAAGTTGAAAGTTCTGTGAAGACTTACAAGACCTTCTAGAACTAATACCAAAAAAAAAAAAAAAAATCATTTTCATTATAGGGGATTGGAATACAAAATAGGAGGTAAAGAGATACCTGGTGTAACAGTCAAGTTTGGCCTAAGAGTACAAACTGAAGTAGTGCAAAGACTAACAGACTTTTGTAAAGAGAATGAACTGGTCATAGTAAACACCCTCTTCCAACAAAACAAGAGATGATTCTATACATAGACATCACCAGATGGTCAATACTGAAATCAGATTGATTATATTCTTTGCAGCTAAAGATAGAGAAGCTCCATACAGTCAGCAAAAACAAGACCAGGAACTGACTGTGACTCGAATCATGAGATCCCTATTGCAAAATTCAAATTTTAATTGAAGAGTGAAGGAAAAACCAGTAGGCCATGCAAGTATGACCTAAATCAAATCCCTTGTGATTATACAGTGAAAGTGACAAATATATTCAAAGAGTTAGATCTGATAGACACAGTGCCTGCAGAACTATGGACAGAGGTTTTAACATTGTACAGAGAGCAGTGATCAAAACCATCATCCAGAAAAAGTAGTGCAAAAAGGTAAAATTGTTATCTGAGGAGGTCTTATAAGCAGCTGAGAAAAGAAGAAAAGTGAGCAACAAAGGAGAAAAGGAAAGATATACTCATCTGAATACAGGGTTCTGAAGAATAGCAAGGAGAAATAAGAAAGTCTCCTTAAGTGAATAATGCAAACATATAGATGAAAAAAATAGAATGGGAAAGACTAGAGATCTCTTTAAGAAAATTACAGATGCCAAAGAAACATTTCGTGCAAAGATGTACACAATATGGACAGAAGCAGTATAGACCTAACAGAAGGAGAAATTATTAAGGTCTAAATGACCCTTATAACCAAGGTGCTGTGATCACACACCTAGAGCCATACATCCTGGAGTATGAAGTCAAGTGGGCCTTTGGAAGCATTACTACAAAGAAAACTAGTTAAGGTGATGGAATTCCAGCTGAGCTATTTCAAACCCTGAAGAATGATGATGTGCAAGGGCTGCACTCATATGCTAGCAAATTTGGAAAACTCAGCAGTGGCCAAAGGACTGGAAAAGGTCAGTTTTNGGGTGTTCATTGCAAGAACTGATGCTGAGGCTGAAACTGCAATACTTTGGCCACCTCATGGGAAGAGCTGACTCATTGGAAGAGACCCTGATGCTGGGAGGGATTGGGGGCAGGAGGAGAAGGGGACGACAGAGGATGAAATCATGGATGGCATCACTGACTCGATGCACATGAGTTTGAGTGAAATCCAGAAGTTTGTGAAGTTTGTGGCATGGTGCGATTCATGAGGTCACAAAGAGTCAGACAGGACTGAGTGACTGAACTGAATTGATACGACTTAATTATCTAATATACAATTTATATTTAATATTACTAATTATACCAAATTTCTTAACAATGTATTTTATACTAAACTGAAAAAAATTAATATACTGTCCAAAATAACTCATTTTTAGTTGTCTAATGTAATTTACTTTTCTACTCAAAATGCTTGTGAGATTCTACTATATTAGCTCAAGTGTTCTATTTCATATATTTTAATGCTTTATCTACAGAATTTATACATATAAACATAAAAACACTACCCTATATATGAGTTTATCTCCAAATCTCCTTCTGTTCACATTTAGGCAGTTTCATACCACTTTTTGTCATTACACAGCGTGCTGTTATAGCAACTTTTACAAATGTCTTTGTATGAATGTGGATATACTTCCTCTGGTTGTATTCCCAGAAAAGTAATTGCTATCCATTTGGGTAGGCATCCCTATACTTGCAATAGATATTGCCAAGTTATTATTCAAACCAGTTGTCCAATTTGTACTTCTAAGAGCAAAGGATGAGTGTTCCTCGTACTTCATACCTGCTCAGTTAAGTTCAGTTCTGTCACTCAGTCGTGTCTGACTCTATGCGACCCCATGAGCCACAGCACGCCAGGCCTCTTTGTGCATCACCAACTCCTGGATTCCACCCAAACCATGTCCATTAAGTTGGTGATGCCATCCATCAATCTCATTCTCTGTCATCCCCTTCTCTTCCTGCCCTCAATCTTTCCCAGCATCAGGGTCTTTTCTGATTTAGCAGGTAGCCAATGTATTGAAGTTTCAGCCTCAGCATCAGTCCTTCCAATGAACACACAGGACTGATCTCCTTTAGCATGGGTGGTTGGATCTCCTTACAGTCCAAGAGACTCTCAAGAGTCTTCTGCAACACAACACTTCAAAAGCATCAATTCTTCGGTGCTCAGCTTTCTTTAGAATCCAACTCTCACATCCATACATGACCAGTGGAAAAACCATAGCCTTGACTAGATGCACCTTTTTGGCAAAATAATGTCTCTGCTTTTTAATAGGCTGTCTAGGTTCATTATAACTTTCCTTCAAAGGAGTAAGCATATTTTAATTTTATGGCTGTAGTCACCATTTGCAGTGATTTTGGAGCCCCAAGAAATAAAGTCTGCCACTGTTTCTGCTGTTTTCCCATCTATTTGCCATGAAGTGATGGGACCAGATGCCATCATCTTAGTTTTATGAATGTTAAGCCAACTTTTTCACTCTCCTCTTTCACTTTCATCAAGAGGATTTTTAGTTCCTCTTCACTTTCTGCCATAAGGATAGTGTCATCTACATATCTGAAGTTATTGATATTTCTCCCGGCAATCTTGGTTCCAGCCTGTGCTTCTTCCAGCCCAGCATTTCTCATGATGTACTCTGCATAGAAGTTAAATTAGCAGGGTGGCAATTTCCAGCCTTGACATACTACTTTTCCTATTTGGAACCAATCTGTTGTTCCATGACTAGTTCTAACTGTTGCTTCCTGACCTGCATATAGGTTTCTCAAGATGTAGGTCAGGTGGTTTGGTAGTCCCATCTCTTTCAGAATTTTCCACAGTTTATTGTGATCCACACAGTCAAAGGGTTTAGCATAACCAATAAAGCAGAAATAGATGTTTTTCTGGAACTCTCTTGCTTTTTCAATGATCCAGCAGATGTTGGGAATTTGCTTTCTGGTTCCTCTGCCTTTTCTAAAACCAGCTTGAACATCTGGAAGTTCACGGTTCACGTACTGCTGAAGCCTAGTTTGGAGAATTTTAAACATCACTTTACTAGCATGTGAGATGAGTGCAATTATACAGTAGTTTGAGCATTCTTTGGCATTGCCTTTCTTTGGGATTGGAATGAAAACTGACCTTTTCTAGCCCTGTGGCCACTGTTGAGTTTTCCAAATTTGCCGGCATATCTGCTAGTGGCTGGTAATTTCAGGCTTTTAAAGTTTTGATAATCTAAATTGCATAAATAATATCACATTGTGATTTAATTTTTATAATTTTGATTATCAGTGATGTTGAGATTGTATGAAATGGAATTTCAACCATTCGTGTTTCATATTCTGTGACTTTCTTCATACTGTTCTTTGCACACTATTTTAAAGTTATTCCTCATTTTCTTATTGATTTGCAGAAGGCATACACTTGAGATAATAAAACTCCTTTATTTCATATATGTTGAAAAATGTATCCAATTATTGTGGTCTTTGATGCAAAGTTTTCTTTTTATCCCCTTCTACACAGACACTATTTTTTATAACAATTCCAGTTCAAAGCAATATTGAGTAGAAAGTACAGAGTTCACTGATTTCTCCTTCCCCTCTCCACAGGGTACCCCTGCTATCAACTTACCAAACTACAGCATTATATTTATAAAAATCAGTGAAGCTATGCTGACACGTTATTATCACCTAAGTCCATAATATACATTAAGGTTAATTCTTAGTGTTATACCTTCTTTCACAAATGTATAATATGTAGTCAATATTACAGTATCATCCAGAAAAGTTTCACTGCTCTAAGAACCCTGTATGCTGTGACTCTTCATCTTCACTTACCCTTAATTCATGCCAACTACTGGTCATTTAACTATATAGTTTTTGCCTTTTCAGAATGTTATATAAAATCATAAAATATAAAACTTTCTCAGACTGGCTTATTTTCCTTAGAAATATACTCTTACTTTTTCACGATTTTTTAGATCATTTCTGTTAAGTGCTGAGTAATACTCCATAGTCTGTGTGTAGCATAGTTTATTTCTCCATTCACCTGATAAGTGACATTGAGCTGCTATAAATAGCCATGTGCAGGTTTCTGTGTGGGCATATATTTTCAAAAATTTGGCTAAATAAAGTGTAATGACTGAATACTATGGTAAGAATGTTTAGTTTCATAGCTAACTAACAAATTATTTTTCAAAGTGGCAATATCATTTTTCATTCCTACCAGCATTAAGTAAAATTTCCTATTGTTCCACATCCTTGTCAGCATTTGTTGCAAGTGTACTGATTTTGGCCTTTTTAATAGGTGTGCAGTGCTATCTCATTGTTTTAATTTTCATTTCCCTAAAACATGATGGTCAACATCTTTCATAAGCTTATTTACCAACTGTGGATGTTCATAGTTCGTACGAACTATGGAGAAGTTCAGATGAAGATGGACGTGTGCTCATCTTCTCCTGTGAGAACTCCAAAATTACAACTCACTGTTGAATAACCATCCACAGGAGAATGTTGGATCCCACCAAAAAAAGATATCCCACATTCAAGGGCAAAGGAGAAGCCCCAGCAAGATGGTAGGAGAAGCAAAACTGCACTTAAAATCAAACCCCATACCCACCAGAGACACTTGGAGGGCTCAAAAAAAATCTTGTGTTCACCAGGAGACCCCACAGAAACTGTGCTAGACCTGCCTTTTAGTGTTTGAGTGTCTCCTATGGAGGTGTGGGTTAGCAATGGCCTGCCACAGGGGCAGAGGCTCTTGGTGAAGCAGACCTGGCTGTGGCATAAGTCCTGTTGGAGGAGGTCACAATTAACCTCACAATAGAGCTGCCAGAACTTACACAGGACTGGGGAAACAGACTCTTGGAGGGCACAAACAAAACCTTGTGTGCACCAGGACCCAGGAGAAAAGAGCAGTGACCCCACAAGAGACTGACCCGAACTTGCCTGTGAGTGTCCAGGAGTCTCTGGCGGAGGACGCTGTTGGGTCAGTGGTGGCCTGATGCAGGGTCAAGGGCACTGAGTGTGGCAGTACATGCATGGGACCTGCTGAAGTAGGTTGTCATTTTCTTCATTATCTCCACCACAGTTTGTTCTCAGGTCAAACAATGGGGAGAGAACAAAGGTCTGCCCCAAACCAAAAATTGGATTAAAGATTTACTGAGCATGGCCCCATCCATCAGAAGAAGACCCAGTTTCCCCACAGTCAGCCTCTCCAAGCAGAAAGCTTCCATGAGTCTCTCACCCTTATCCCTCAGAGGGAAGACAGAATGCAAACCACAATCACAGAAAGCTAATCAAACTGATCACAAGGACCACGGCCTTGTCTAACTCAATGAAACTATAAGCCAAGCCACGTAGGGCCACCCAAGACAGATGAGTCATGGTGAAGATTTTGGACTAAATGTGTTCCACAGGAGAAGAGAATGGCAGGCCACTTCAGTATTCTTGCCTAGAGAACCCCATGAACAGTATGAAAAGGCAAAAAGATAGGACACTGCAAGATGAACTCCTCAGGTTGGTAGGTGCCCAATATGCTACTGGAGAAGAGTGGAGAAATAACTCCAGAAAGAATGAAGAGACGGAGCCAAAGCAAAGCAAATAAAAATAAAAGCCCAGTTTTTGATGTGACTGGTGAAGTAAAGTCTGATGCTCTAATGAGCAATACTGCATAGGAACCTGAATGTAAGGTTCATGAATCAAGGTAAATTGGAGGTGGTCAAACAGGAGATGGCCAGAGTAAACATCGACATTTGAGGAATCAGTGAACTAAAATGGACTGGAATGGGAGAATTTAACTCAGATGATCATTATATCTACTACTGTGGGCAAGAAATCCTTAGAAGAAATGAAGTAGCCATCATCATCATAATCAATAAAAGAATCTGAAATGCAGTACTGGGATACAATCTCAAAAACAACAGAATGATCTCTGTTCATTACCAAGGCAAACCATTCAATACCACAATAATCCAAATCTATGCCCCAACCAGTAATGCTGAAGAAGCTGAAGTTGAACATTTCTTTGAAGCTCTACAAGACTTTCTAGAACTAACACCCCCAAAAGATGTCCTTTTCATTCTAGGGTACTGGAATGCAAAGTAGGAAGTCAAGAAATACCTGGATCAGGCAAATTTTGTTTTGGAGTACAGAATGAGTCAGGGCAATGACTAATAGGGTTTTGCCAAAATAATGCACTGATCATAGCAAACATCCTCTTCCAAGAACACAAGAGAAAACTCTACACATGGACATCACCAGATGATCAACACCTAAATCAGATCAACTATATTCCTTACAGCCAAAGATGGAGAAGTTCTTTATGTTCAGCAAAAACAAGACTGGGAGCTGACTGTGGTTCAGATCATGAACTCCATATTGCCAAATTCAGACTTCAATTGAAGAAAGTATGGAAAACCATGAGACATTTAAGTATGACCTAAGTCAAGTTCGATACTGTTATACAGTGGAAATGAGAAATATTCAAGGGACTAGATCTGATAGAGTGCCTGATGGACTATGAATGGAGGTTTGTGACATTGTACAGGAGAGAGGGATCAAGACCATCCCCAAGAAAAAAGAAATGCAAAAAAAGCAAAAGGGCTATCTGAGGAGGCCTTACAAATAGCTGTGAAAAGAGAAGAAAAACACAAAGGAGAAAAGGAAAGATATACCCATTTGAATGCAGAGTTCCAAAGGATAGCAAGGAGTGATAAGAAAGCCTCCCTCAGGGATCAGTACAAAGAAATAGAGGAAAATAGAATGGGAAGACTAAAGATCTCTTCAAGAAAATTAGATATACCAAGGGAACATTTCACACAAAGATGGGGTCAATAAAGGACAGAAAAGGTATGGACCTAATAGACGTAGAAGATAGTAAGAAGAGGTGGCAAGATTACACAGAAGAACTGTGCCAAAAAAAAAAAAAAAAGATTTTCATGACTCAGATAATCAAGATGGTATGATCATCACCTAGAGCCAGATATCCTGGAATGTGAAGTCATGTGGGCCTTAGGAAGCATCACTATGAAGAAAGTGAGTAGAGGTGATGGAATTCCAGTCGAACTATTTCAAATCCTAAAAGATGATGCTGTAAAAGTGCTGCAGTCAATATGCCAGCAAATTTGGAAAACTCAGCATTGGCCACAGACCTGGAGGTCAGTTTTCATTCCAGTCCCTAAGAAAAGCAATGTCAAAGAATCTTCAAACTACTGGACAATCATACTTATCTCACATGCTAGTAAAGTAACACTCAAAATTCTCCAAGCCAGGTTTCAACAGTATATGAACCATGAAATTCTAGATGTTGAAGCTTGTTTTAGAAAAGGCAGAGGAACTAGAGATCAAATTGCCAACATCCATTGGATTATCAAAAAAGCAAGAGAATTCTAGAAAAAAACATCTATTTCTGCATTATTGACTATGCCAAAGCCTTTGACTGTGTGGATCACAATAAACCGTGGAAGAGTCTTAAAAAGATGGGAAAAACATGTCACCTGACCTGCCTCTTGAGGAACCTATATGCAGGTCAGGAGGCAACAGTTAGAACTGGACATGGAACAGACTGGTTCCAAATAGAAAAACGAATACATAACCTTGTATATTGTCACCCCATTCATTTAACTTATATGCAGAGTACATCATGAGAAGTGCTGGGCTGGATGAAGCAAAGCTGGAATCAAGATTGATGGGAGAAATATCAGTAACATCAGATATGCAGATCACACCACCCTTATGGCAGAAAGGGAAGAACTAAAGAGCCTCTTGATGAAAGTGAAAGAGGAGAGTGAAAAAGTTGACTTAAAGCTCAACATTCAGAAAATGAAGATCATGGCATCTGGTCCCTTCACTTCATGGCAAATAGGGAAACAGTGGAAACAGTGACAGAATTTATTTTGGGGGACTCCAAAATCATTTCAGATGATGACTGCAGCCATGAAATTAAAAGATGCTTCCTCCTTGAAAGAAAAGTTATGATCAACCTAGACAGCATAATAAAAAGCAGAGACTGACTATGTCAACAAAGTTCTGTCTAGTCAAGGCTGTGATTTTGCCAGTAGTCTTATGTGGATGTGAGAGTTGGATTATAAAGAAAGCTGAGCACCAAAGAATTGATGCTTTTGAACTGTGGTGCTGGAGAAGACTCATAAGAGTCCCTTGGACTGCAAGGAGATCCAACCAGTCCATCCTAAAGGAAATCAGTACTGAATGTTCATTGGAAGGACTGATGTTGAAGCTGAAATGCCAGTACTTTGGCCACCTGATGTGAAGAGCCAACTCAGTTGAAACGATCCTGATGCTGGGAAAGATTGAAGGTGGGAGGAGAAGGGGACACCAGAGGATGAGATGACTGGATGGCAAATGGACTTGAGTTTGGGTAGACCCTGGGAATTACTGATGGGCAAAGAGGCCTGTTGTACTGCTGTCTGTTGGGTAGGAAAGAGTCAGACACAGCTGAGCGACTGACCTGAATCCTTTATTGGACATTTATCATCTAATAGATTTTATGCATTTAGAAAACTCTGGGTTTCATGCTGTTGAGAAACACAAATCTCATGAAGGAAAGACATTTGTAAACATCTATTCAGTGAGATAAGTGTTTGCTGGTGGCTCAGCATTAAAGAATCTGCCTCCCAATGCAGGAGATGTGGGTTCAATTCCTGGGTCAAGAAGATCCCCTGTAGAAGCGAACGGCAACCCACTCCAATATTCTTGCCTGAGAAATCAAATGGACAGAGGAGTGTGGCAGGCTACAGCCCATGGGGTTACAAAGAGTCTGACACAAGTTAGCAACAACCTTTATGTATATAAGATTATCATATATACTCTGAGTCACATATACCTACACATATATACAGATATACACATATATATGTATTTATTAATATATATTAACTTAGATTAAACAACATTTTATAGATTAAATAGTGGTTCAAAGAAACCTTGGAATGACAATATTAATGATAACTCTTTCTAAAAATATTACTGTAAAATACAAAATAAAACATGCAAGATTTTAGTAACCCAAAGCTGAAGAATTGGCCTTACAGAGTTAAGGGCTCTTTACATAAATTTATGTCTAAGTTATAAAAATATTTGCAAAAACTTGACAAATATTTTGTATACTGTCAGCAGGAGAAAATCAGTTTTAATAGCTGAAATCAAATTTCTATTATGCTTTGACTTTTATTTGAATATTTTTTCACATATTTTTAAGTTTTAAAACTTTATTAAAAAATTCATATTTTAATAAATCACTCATAATTTCACTATTATTGTGCTGATTTGGTGACTTTTTCCATATAGTCTTTAAATGTTTATTTTATATATAATAAGTCACAGAATGTATATCATTTTTTCATATTACTATATTCACTTTTCATTATAGTTTAACATTGACTATGCTGTATTTTTGGCCTTCAAAATCATACCATTAAGTGGCTGAATAAACATGATAATTATTTACATAGCATAATAACTTTCTAAGTTAATAATTAGCTCAAATCAACATGACTATACTTGATTTCATTTAATCAAAGCAGAATCTGGCCTTGGGATATATTAAGTATAGAATATTTAGTGAATATCTATATAAAGTTTTGTAAGGCTTTCATTAAAAGGTAGCATGGTTCAAGGATTAATAATCTGACTCTAGAGTCATAAAATGTAGGGCTCTGTTGCTAACTTCATGACTGTGGTCCCAGCATCTATGTAAGTGGGTATTGCAATACACAAAGTTGGAAAATTCCATCGCTATATGTATTAAATATTAGCATATTAACACATCATGGCATTGTGGTTTCAGTGGCAATCTCTGACTCACAGAGAGTTGGATTGGGTTTTTATATTGATTGCTCTACTTACTAGTTATATTACATTGAATGAGTAATTTCACCTGTCTGAGCCTCATTTTTCTCATCTATTACATCAGAAAAATAAAATAATTAATACAGTGGGGTTTTATTTGTCAAAATGATATAATCTCTGTAAAGCAAGTACAGTGACTAACACATGATAAAAACACAAATTTTAGCATTAGTTATATTAGTAACAGTAGTTATATAGTGGTTTAATAACTAGATCGTGTCTGACTCTTGTAGCCCACCAGGCTCCTCTGTCTGTGCAGTTTTCCAGGCAAGAATACTGGAGTGGATTGCCCTTTTCTTCTCCAGGGGTTCTCCCTGATCCAGGGATTGACCCAGATCTCCTGCATTGCAGGCAGATTCTCTGCCATCTGAGCCACTGTTGCTGATGCTGCTAAGTCACTTCAGTCATGTCCAACTCTGTGCGACCCCATAGATGGAGCAGCCCAGCAGGCTCCTCTTTCCCTGGGATTCTCCAGGCAAGAATATTGGAGTGGGTTGCCATTTCCTTCTCCAATGCATGCATGTTTGTTAGGTTGCTTCAGTTGTGTCCAACTCTGTGTGACCCTAAGGACAGCAGCCCACCAGGTTCCTCTGTCCACGGGATTCTCTAGGCAAGAATACTGGAGTGGTTGTCATTTCCTTCTCCATCTGAGTCACTAGAGAAGCAATAGTTAAATTAGTTATAGTAATAATAGTACAAATCAATAAATATTGGTATTTCCATATAGAATTTTTTTACATTTGTCAATAATGCATCAAGTAATTTTTAAAATTCTATGTTGTGTTTTGAGAATTGGTTGCATTTAATTATTTTTATGTATGCCATTACATGCTTCATGGACTGTAGCTCACCAGACTCCTTGGTCCATGGAATTCTCCAGGCAAGAATATTAGAGTGGGTTGCTCTTTCCTTCTCCAGAGGATCTTCCCAACCTCGGGATCAAACCCAGATCTCCTGCACTGTAGGCAGATTTTTTACTGCCTGAGCCACCAGGAAAGCACAAAATATTTTACCAGGATTTAAACAGATTTTTATTCTAGTCTTTTATGGCTGCTGAGAGAAATGATTCTTATTTGAGATCAAATCAGGCAATAAAAAGAAATTCAGTAAATTTGAATATATAATGGTTAAACTTATAGTAAAATTATTTTTAAGTTCATATTTTAATATATTATTATAGTCATTGATTATCAAAATAGCTGTAGAAGACTCAGCCATTTTCTTCTAACAAAGTGTTATGACTAATCTCATTCTTGTTTATGCTTTATTAGTCAATGTATGTATTCATAAACTTGACCTCAAGTCAGTTGATACATCCATGAGGTGAGATTCAAAAGATATACAACTGGACCTATACATTTATAGTAGAAAATAGACATCACTATGTATATTGAATTCTGAACATGACTTAAGTAAGTGCTATCCTTCAAACTCTGGTGTGCACGCCCTCAGTCCCCAGGGAAATCACCATTTACTAATCTTACGCAAGTGCAATCCTTAGGCACTGTTGGAAAGCTCTAGGTGAGTTTTGTGTTTTCTCCTCTGTGTTCTATCACTTTGTTCATAGCACTTTCATAACACTGTCTGCATTTTTCCTTTCCTTTTTTTTTTTTTTTGGCTTTCATGATTGTATCTTCCGCTGGACACTGAGTCCCTGGAGGTCAATGCCTATCTCTTCATTTGTATAGCCTCAGTACCTGGCATGATGCCTCGTTGGAAAATGAATAAATGTTGAATGAATGGCTGACCACTGAGATGGGACATACAAAAGTTTCTCTAATTAAGAACAGCTTAGGTTGAAAACCTATTCATGTGCCTGAACCTAAAGTAAAACCCTCTAAGAGCTCAGTGAGAGAATTACCATTATTATGGCATTGGTGTCAGTCTTTTTGCTTATTTTAAATTCTCCTCTCTGTATATCTACATTTATAATTTTTCCTTTTATTACACTTCCTACATAGAAAATAAAACCTAAACCAAAACAAAAATTTCTATTATCAAACTAAAATAATCATGCTTAAATAACTAATGCCATTTTTAAAATGTGAGCTGATTTGACATGCCCTAAGGTGAAGCATTTATGTCTATAAAGGTTCTGAGGTTTAACCAGAGGAGATTCTGTATTATCTAAAAGCCTGATGCGGAAATGCAGTATTTTTTATTATAATTAGTTACCTTAAATGTAGGTGACAGTACACTTATCGGTGTCTTTTACATTGTTAATGACCTGTTCAACAGCCGAGAAAAATATACTGACAAAGAGCGGCTCTGATAGAAAAGGTTAAATAAAATTTCATTTTAAAAGTTCTCATTTTTCCCCCTGTTAAATAAGAGACATTTTCAAAGCTGACATATTTCGGGGCACATGGTTTAAAGCAACACTGGACTAATAGAGAAACCATAATGTGCTTTTATTACTTGAGTTTTTACAAACAGTTTTGGGATAACTCAATGGTATTATCACCATTATTGAGTAAAACATGCAGCATTTTGCCACTACAACAGGAACACCTGCTAGCAAAGCTGTTAAACTGTAAGTTTCCCTATTGCTCAATTCAACTAAAGCTGCTTTAAACTGCCTTCTAATGTCTGTATAACATCAGTAACTTTTTTTTTCTGTCCACTCTTGGGGCATATTGTAGAAGAACTGAAAGACAATAAGCTGGAAGATGTTAGCAGCAAAATCTCTGTTATTTACTTTAGTATAAATACATAGTTACCCAGGTATTTCATATTCCTTGGAGAAATATGTAAGGTATCATAAATCTCAGTCAGAATCTATCTTGGATGTTGCTAATACAATCTTTCCATCATATAAGATAATAAATCCCTAGCTTCAAAGGCTAATGAGGTCTCTGAAATTACTTGGCAATCAATTATACTTTTATAGTTATTACAAGTATTATTATTATTAGTCCAGAGAATATTGCTACCAATATATATGCAGGGTTAAAAGCCAATGGTTATTTTTGTAATGCATAAAATCTTTGCTATAAAGCCCCCTGTGTTGACTAAGTATGCACTGTAAAGTTGAAATGCAGTGTTTGCATACTGAGTAATTCTAAAAGGTAAACTACATCCCTTAATATTAATGTATTATAAGTGACACTCGTTATGTACGTCTATGATTCATACTGCTGAGCTGTTCCCCTTCCCGAGAATGATGTACTGTCACTGTCCTATTCATTTTGAATGCTGTATTCATAAGGGTTTTGTGACTAGACATCACTGTAAATCAATGTTATTGGACTATATTTTCAAACAAAACATTTACAGAGACAGTCATCCCACATTCTCTCCTCGGAGTGCAACACTTGCATGAAGGTCAAATAAAGTCGACATCAACTTATGGATTAGTTTGTTGAAAGAGTAAATGAAACCAACAATTTTCAGAATACCTTAATAAGAGGTTTAACATATTCATCCTTCACTCTAGAATTCCTATTAGTCTTAAGAGCTGAGATAGAACTGTAAAACAAATATTTGGGGGATATATAAGTATTTGAGGTTGTCTTTTCTGATGAAGCACAGGAAATACAACAGTGTTGGTTTATACTATGACTTTAGAAAGCATGTGGTAATGTTAACAATGTCACAGTTTACTTGAAAATAAACAAGATTCATTTGTGATCGGAGAAGGAAATGGCAACCCACTCCAGTGTTCTTGCCTGGAGAATCCCAGGGACGGGGGAGCCTGATAGGCTGCCGTCTATGGGGTCGCACAGAGTCAGACACGACTGAAGTGACTTAGCATCTGTGATCACTTATTACTTACTGAATTTATATTCATGGTTCACACACAGAAGTACAAACTGTTTCAGTAGAACCAGCTGATCTACTTCTTCCTGATATGTATACACACATACACACACACACATCAATACTGGGAAGTTCCTTAGATTGAAGCAAACAATACTTATGAATTTTTTTGCAACAATTTAGTGTGGCAGACATTTCAAATAGTTCATGGCTTCCAAATATTCTCATGCAATGTTCTGTAATTGTTTTCCTCTATTTGTAGTTTCCTTATTCATATGACTCGAAAAGGAGACCATATACAATGTAAAAACAATATGCTCAAACCAGTACTCATGATTGCATTACAACAAACCATCCACGTGTGAACAAAATGAAAAAGGAGATTTCATTTTCTTGAGAGGTATGAGCCATTCTTTTGTTGTTGTTGTTGTTTGCTGGCTGTGCAGTATAGACTGTGGGGTCTTTGTTCTCGAACAGGGATCAAAACTGGGCCCTTGCTGGTGAGAGGGTGAGAGCACCGGAGTCCTAATCAATGAACAACCAAGGAATTCCTGAGAGTGTGCAGTTTTTTATTGTTTTGGCTGCAGGGCTTGCAGGATAGTTCCCAAATCAGAGATTGAACCCAGGTCCCCTGAAGTGGAAGCACTGAGCCAAGTTATTCTTGAGTAAACAGTACTGAATCTAGATTTTCTGGCATAGTTTGGGCTTTCTATGCATTAATTTAGATGCTTCTTTAAAGAGTAAAGAATATTTTTTTAAATTGTTGAAATTAAAAAAAAAATAGTTTTCCCTAATCTACTAGAAATAGTACACATAGAACAGAACTTTCTGAATTTGAGTTATTTCTTAATGCTGAAAATGAAGCTGCAAGATTTCAGAATAAAATTTATTAAAATTACTAACGAAATAAAGAACAGCATTCAAAAGTCACCTTACAGATACACCACACAGAAATACTCTCTTAATAAAATGGGTAACCTACACAAAGTAATACATAGTAATTTGGGATGTAAAATTAATTTTATATAGAAAATTGCAATGTGCTAGAGGTAGGCTAATTTATCTTAAACTGAAGCCCATATTTTACACACTGATGACATCCATCCATTGTATATTCTGGTAGAGCACTTAGTGCAAGGAGTGCCATCCGCATCCATCATCCACTCTGATAATCTTACTGCCCAATTATGCTTCTTGGTGGGTCAGTAAAGAGTAACAGAGACATCAGAGCTTTCATTAAGGAACAATAGATATAAGTACTCTGGAAGACGTAACTCTGTCTATCTCACTTTTTAAGGTACATTATATCAATATATGATCTTAATTAACATTTGCTGGCCATAAATTATTCTACTCTTTAGGTTGTTGGACTATTCTGAAAAGTTTTGCCACTTACTTTTTTTGGAGGCTATTTGAGGGGGTTAGGAGGAGTAAATCAAATAGCAAACAACAAAATGATTCCATTCCCTCTGTGAACAATAAACCAACAGATAAAATAAGATGTGACCTGTCTGTCTGTGGGTTTCTTTTAGCTATGTTACATCCTTTTTATTTTAGTCCATTACAGTTACCATAAGGATGCCATGCTTACAGTATAGTTTACCTCAGTTCATTGTTATGCAGCACAACCAGCTCTGGAAGGTAGTGTTCGCTTCACAGATGAAGCAAGCAAAGAATAAAGAGACCTGCTCTCTTGCCTAAGGTTACGTTATAAGTTAGTGGCAAAATGTGTATTAAAATTCATGTCTCCAGAGCCCCAGTGTTTTAATTAGCTTAATAATCCATGCTAACTTTCATGATTGTTAGGGCTTAGGTTTTGGTATTCTTTAACATTATTCTCAACACCTATGAAAAATGGCTGCCCTTCATAAGGTTAATGCAAACTGTGAGTTACACCAATTATGCAAACCCTAATCTTTGTAACTTATCTACCCCCAGGGTGCTTAGTGCTATGTGAACATGTATTTTATTTCTTATTCAAAGGAGCTTTCACCCACTTCTGTGAACACTTTCCTTTTACACTATTAACAGCAGAAACAAAACCATCAAATAAATGTTACCACATTTAAACTTATAATGAAGGTATAAATATCCCTACTGTATTAATAAAGAAATTAATGTTCAGTGTCTTGTCCACGACTGCATAGCTAATAAGAATTAGAACTTCAATTTAATTCTGAGACTTATTCTAAGTATTGCAATACATGATGTTTGTGTGTAAGGTTGATTTTTTAAAGAAATAATGCTGCAAATGTAAAAAATCAAATCAATAAATGGATTTGAAAATGTATACTTTCCAAAGTTCTTAATGTAAGAATTTTCCTCAAGTCTTATCTTCAGTCATGGTTTATAGTCTATTCTTTATTTATTCCTTCATTTATTTAATTATTCATTGAACAAATATTGTACCAATTATTGGAGCCATAAAGCCAAGGAAAATGTAGGTTGTGCTACTACCGTTTTTAAAAATGGGAAAGTGAGATAATACATTAAATTGAACTGACTCTAGGTGGAGTGGTCAAAAAACATTCTCCCAGGATATATTCCATTTAAACTGAATGTTAAAAGAGATGAAACTACCACATCAAGAGTGAGGGGAAAATATTCCAGCACAGAGAAACATAGATAAGATCTTCATCATCATTGAGTTATACTGTGGAATAAGAGACAAAGAAGCAAAATAAATAAATAAAAGATATATTATGCCCTTCATAAGCTTAAGGCAAACACTTAGAGAATTGAAAACAACTAGAACTTTTAAGGAACTCAGAAGTAAGGAGATCAAGGGGAACAATTATTTCAGGTGAGATATAGAAAGTCTCACNGCACAGAGAAACATAGATAAGATCTTCATCATCATTGAGTTATACTGTGGAATAAGAGACAAAGAAGCAAAGCAAATAAATAAAAGATATATTATGCCCTTCATAAGCTTAAGGCAAACTCTTAGAGAATTGATAACAACTAGAACTTTTAAGGAACTCCAGAAGTAAGGAGATCAAGGGGAACAATTATTTCAGGTGAGATATAGAAAGTCTCACTGAGAAGGAACCTGAATAAGACCTGAAAGCAATGAGGTAAAAAGCCAAGATATCCCAGGTAGAGGGAACAGCACATACAAAGGCCCTGACGTAGGTATGATAAAGGAAGGTTGTGGCAGTGTGTAATAAACTGTAGTATTTACAAAAATACCTTTCATGGCACTTACAGAATAGAAAAGGGAACTCAAGAATGAAACAGGAGAATGATTAACATGCTTTTGCCAAGGTAAGGGATGGTTATGACCTGAAGAAAGAAGGCACTGGAGATGATGTAATAAGGTGCATTTTGGAGACAGAATCAGCAGGATGTACAATGAAATTTAAAAAAAAGAGAAATCATCAATAACTACTAATTTTTCATTGATAGATAGCCTGCTTTTTATNAGGTTGTGGCAGTGTGTAATAAACTGTAGTATTTACAAAAATACCTTTCATGGCACTTACAGAATAGAAAAAGGAACTCAAGAATGAAACAGGAGAATGATTAAGATGCTTTTGCCAAGGTAAGGGATGGTTATGACCTGAAGAAAGAAGGCACTGGAGATGATGTAATAAGGCGCATTTTGGAGATAGAATCAGCAGGATGTACAATGAAATTAAAAAAAGAGAGAAATCATCAATAACTACTAATTTTTCATTGATAGATAGCCTGCCTTTTATTTAATTAGTAAATAAACTCCACTGAGTTTGGAGAACTAATAAAATGTTCTATTTACCCCTATTAAATGTTAGATATCTGTACAGCTCTAAGAGGAAATTTCAAGAAGGCTATTAGGAAGATTATGATATATAAATGTATTTTTTCATCATCAAAATGATATTTAATTAAATTCATAAGCTGTCAATTGCTGAACAATCCTACTCAGCACAAGGTTAGACAAATGATACTATTTACAAGTTAAACTTAATGAAAGTTAAATATGAAATTCTTAAGATTTTTAAACTTGTTTACTTAGAAGCAAATAAATGGTTCTAGTCTTGAATAGATTCACAAGAGGTGATTTTGTGGGTAGGACAAATATTTTTGTCTAAATACCAATATAATCATGAATTAAATTTGAATAGGAAGTACCCCTAAAAAACAACCAAAAAGATAAAAACTAATAAGAAGACATAATTTAAGTCTTAACCAGCTTTCTCTTAATTACTATAGTTTTTCAAAGCATATGACCATGAAGTCATGAACAAATAAACAGTACAAGCAAGATGACTATAGGAGATTCCATGACTCACGTGAAGATATGTTAAAGGCTACAATCAGTTCAGAACTGCCTCTTTGAAATCTGAAAGCCTGTTTTGTTCAAGAGGTATTCTGTTTTAAAAATTGTGCTTTGAATGCCACTAGGCATGGATTATAGAGAAAGCCAGAAAAAAAACTTTATTCTGCTTCATTGACTATGCTAAAGTCTTTGACTGTGTGGATCATGACAAACTATAGCAAATTCTTAGAGATGTGAATACTAGACCACCTTACCTGCTTCCTGAGGAACCCGTATGTAGGTCAAGAAGCAACACTTAGAAGTGAACATGGATCAACTGAATGATTCAAAATTGGGAAAAGAGCATGACTAGGCTATATACTGTCACTCTGCTTATTTAACTTATATGCAGAGTACATCATGTGAAATATTGGGCTGGGTGAAGCACAAGATGGAATCAAGATTGTTGGGAGAAATATCAACAACCTCAGATATGCAGATGATACCACTTTAAAGCAAAAAATGAGGAGGAACTATGGAGCCTCTTGATGAGTGAAAACAGTGATGAGTGAAAACACTGGCTTAAAAGTCAACATTCAGAAAGCTAAGATCATAGCATCTGGTCCCATCACTTCATAGCAAATAGAAGGGGAACATATAGAAGCAGTGACAGATTTTATTTTCTCAGGCCCCCAAATCACTGTGGACAATAACTGCAGCCATGAAATTAGAAGACTCTTGCTGCTTGAAAGGAAAGCTGTGACAAACCTAGATACCATATTCAAAAGCAGAGACATCACTTTCCTGACAAAGTATGGTCAAAGCTATGGTGTTTCCAGTAGTCAAGTATGGATATAAAAGTTGGACTATAAAGAAAGCTGAGTGCTGAAGAATTAATGTTTTCAAACTGTGGTGTTGGAGAAGAATAGAGTCTTTTGGAAAGCAAGGAGAACAAATCAGTCAATCCTAAAGAAAATCAACCCTGAATATTCATTGGAAAGATGGATGCTGATGCTACAATATTTTGGCCATCTAATGCAAAAAGCTGACTCATTGAAAAAGACACTGTTGATGGGAAAGATTGTAGGCATAAGGAGAAGAGGGTGGCAGAGGATGAGATGGTTAGATAATATCACTGCCTCCATGAGCATGAATTTGAGCAAGCTCTGGCAGATAGTGAAGGACAGGAGAGCCTGGCCCTTTGCAGTCTATGGGGTCACAAAGAGCAGGACATGACTTATTGACTGAACAACAACAGCAATGAATTGTGAGCTCTTTACAGTTAGTCTTAGAGGCTGCCACTCCCTATCACCTTCATTTTTATGCTTCTTGCCTGGTTCTTGACATGATTTCCTAACTAACCTACCACAGATCACTTTCAATATCTAGCTACTTTCATATATTAAGACTAACTGGCAAAGCACTGTGCATATTGATTCTTTGAAATGAGCCCTTTAAAAGTGTATTCTGCTGGCTTGTGCTTTGGTGTGTCTCTATTAGCTTATGCTGAAAGATGTTATAAGAAACATACCCATGGTTCCTATCAGGGTATTCATGGTAAGAATGTTATTAAGAATGTTATGTATTATGCAACACACCATAGCTTTTATAAAATAAATATCAAAACATTATTTCTAATAGTATAACTATTATTATTGACTTAGGTTTTTAAGTTTTAGCTCTAGTTGATCAGCTTATTTTATCTCAAGGTATTGTTAAGACTCGACTTCACTATGCAGTTTCCACCAGTTGCTTGAAACTTAAGCAATCTTAAGTTGCTTGTTTCTGCCCTCAGGTCCTGGCACATAGCTCCTAAAACCTTTTTACTTTGGAAAGTGATGAGTTCTAAAAGTGCCCTTTGTTTTAATATAAAGTCGCTGACCCTAGTTCCTGATATATAGCTTCTAAATCCCTTGGAATTTCCTGGATGATATCAATATGCTTGTTCTGATGAGGTGATTCTTGCTGGGCTCCATGACAGATTCAGAATGGANTACAAGCAAGATGACTATAGGAGATTCCATGACTCACGTGAAGATATGTTAAAGGCTACAATCAGTTCAGAACTGCCTCTTTGAAATCTGAAAGCCTGTTTTGTTCAAGAGGTATTCTGTTTTAAAAATTGTGCTTTGAATGCCACTAGGCATGGATTATAGAGAAAGCCAGAAAAAAAACTTTATTCTGCTTCATTGACTATGCTAAAGTCTTTGACTGTGTGGATCATGACAAACTATAGCAAATTCTTAGAGATGTGAATACTAGACCACCTTACCTGCTTCCTGAGGAACCCGTATGTAGGTCAAGAAGCAACACTTAGAAGTGAACATGGATCAACTGAATGATTCAAAATTGGGAAAAGAGCATGACTAGGCTATATACTGTCACTCTGCTTATTTAACTTATATGCAGAGTACATCATGTGAAATATTGGGCTGGGTGAAGCACAAGATGGAATCAAGATTGTTGGGAGAAATATCAACAACCTCAGATATGCAGATGATACCACTTTAAAGCAAAAAATGAGGAGGAACTATGGAGCCTCTTGATGAGTGAAAACAGTGATGAGTGAAAACACTGGCTTAAAAGTCAACATTCAGAAAGCTAAGATCATAGCATCTGGTCCCATCACTTCATAGCAAATAGAAGGGGAACATATAGAAGCAGTGACAGATTTTATTTTCTCAGGCCCCCAAATCACTGTGGACAATAACTGCAGCCATGAAATTAGAAGACTCTTGCTGCTTGAAAGGAAAGCTGTGACAAACCTAGATACCATATTCAAAAGCAGAGACATCACTTTCCTGACAAAGTATGGTCAAAGCTATGGTGTTTCCAGTAGTCAAGTATGGATATAAAAGTTGGACTATAAAGAAAGCTGAGTGCTGAAGAATTAATGTTTTCAAACTGTGGTGTTGGAGAAGAATAGAGTCTTTTGGAAAGCAAGGAGAACAAATCAGTCAATCCTAAAGAAAATCAACCCTGAATATTCATTGGAAAGATGGATGCTGATGCTACAATATTTTGGCCATCTAATGCAAAAAGCTGACTCATTGAAAAAGACACTGTTGATGGGAAAGATTGTAGGCATAAGGAGAAGAGGGTGGCAGAGGATGAGATGGTTAGATAATATCACTGCCTCCATGAGCATGAATTTGAGCAAGCTCTGGCAGATAGTGAAGGACAGGAGAGCCTGGCCCTTTGCAGTCTATGGGGTCACAAAGAGCAGGACATGACTTATTGACTGAACAACAACAGCAATGAATTGTGAGCTCTTTACAGTTAGTCTTAGAGGCTGCCACTCCCTATCACCTTCATTTTTATGCTTCTTGCCTGGTTCTTGACATGATTTCCTAACTAACCTACCACAGATCACTTTCAATATCTAGCTACTTTCATATATTAAGACTAACTGGCAAAGCACTGTGCATATTGATTCTTTGAAATGAGCCCTTTAAAAGTGTATTCTGCTGGCTTGTGCTTTGGTGTGTCTCTATTAGCTTATGCTGAAAGATGTTATAAGAAACATACCCATGGTTCCTATCAGGGTATTCATGGTAAGAATGTTATTAAGAATGTTATGTATTATGCAACACACCATAGCTTTTATAAAATAAATATCAAAACATTATTTCTAATAGTATAACTATTATTATTGACTTAGGTTTTTAAGTTTTAGCTCTAGTTGATCAGCTTATTTTATCTCAAGGTATTGTTAAGACTCGACTTCACTATGCAGTTTCCACCAGTTGCTTGAAACTTAAGCAATCTTAAGTTGCTTGTTTCTGCCCTCAGGTCCTGGCACATAGCTCCTAAAACCTTTTTACTTTGGAAAGTGATGAGTTCTAAAAGTGCCCTTTGTTTTAATATAAAGTCGCTGACCCTAGTTCCTGATATATAGCTTCTAAATCCCTTGGAATTTCCTGGATGATATCAATATGCTTGTTCTGATGAGGTGATTCTTGCTGGGCTCCATGACAGATTCAGAATGGAGGCTGGTCACCAGAAAAATAAAAACTTGACTAGATTTCCAGGTCTTTCTCCAATCCTGCAGGAAGGGGAGGAAGGCTGGAGAATGAGCTAATAATCCATTATAGCTATATGATAAAGCCTCTATAAAAATACCAAAGTAGTGGAGGTGATGGAATTCCATTTGAGCTCTTTAAAATCCTGAAAGATGATGCTGTGAAAGTGCTACACTCAATATGCCAACAAATTTGGAAAACTCATCAGTNGGAGAAGACTCTTGAGAGTGCCTTGGACTGCAAGGAGATTCAACCAGTCCATTCTGAAGGAGATCAGCCCTGGGATTTCTTTGGAGGGAATGATGCTAAAGCTGAAACTCCAGTACTTTGGCGACCTCATGTGAAGAGCTGACTCATTGGAAAAGACTCTGATGCTGGGCAGGATTGGCAGCAGGAGGAGAAGGGGATGACAGAGGATGAGATGGCTGGATGGTATCACTGACTCAGTGGACATTAGTGTGGGTAGACTCCAGGAGTTGGTGATGGACAGGGAGGCCTGCCTGGCATGCTGCAATTCATGGGGTCGCAAAGAGTCCTGCACGACTGAGCGACTGAACCGAATTGAACTGATGGGATTCAGAAACCTTCCATATTGGTGAACATATTCATGTACCAGGAGAGTCTGTTCAGTTCGTTTCAGTCGCTCAGTCACTTCACCTGCATACAGTCGTGTCCATCTCTTTGTGATCCCATGGACTGCAGAACACCAGACCTCCCTATCCATCACCAACTCCCGGAGTTCACTCAAACTCATGTCCATTGAGTTGGTGATGCCATCCAACCATCTCATGCTCTGTTGTCCCCTTCTCTTCTTGCCTTCAATGTTTCCCAGCATCAGAGTCTTTTCAAATGAGTCAGCTCTTCACATCAGTTGGACAAAGTATTGGAGTTTCAGCTTCAATATCACTCCTTCCAATGAACATTCAAGACTGATTTCCTTTAGGATGGACTAGTTGGATCTCCTTACAGTCTAAGGGACTGTGAAGAGTCTTCTCTAACACCACAGTTCAAAAGCATCAATTCTTTGGCGCTCAGCTTTCTCTATAGTCCAACTCTCACATCCATACATGACCACTGGAAAAACCATAGCTTTGATTAGATGGACATTTGTTGGCAAAGTAATGTCTCTGCTTTTTAATATGCTTTGTCATAACTTTTCTTCCAGGGAATAAGTGTCTTTTAATTTCATGGCTGCAGTAACCATCTGCAGTGATTTTAGACCACAAAAAAATAAAGTCTGCCAGTGTTTCCACTGTTTCTCCATCTATTTGCCATAAAGTGATGGGACTGGATGCCATGATTCTAGTTTTCTGAATGTTGAGCTTTAAGTCAATTTTTCACTCTTCTCTTTCACTTTCATCAAGAGGCTCTTTAGATTATTTCACTTTCTGCCATAAGGGTGGTGTCATCTGCATATCTGAGGTTATCAATATTTGTTCCAGCAATCTTGATTCCAGCTTACACTTCATCCAGTCCAGCGTTTCTCATGATGTACTCTGCATATAAGTTAAATAAGCATGGTGACAATATATAGCCTTGATATATTCCTTTTCCTATTTGGAACCAGGCTGTTGTTCCATGTCTAGTCCTAACTGTTGCTTCCTGACCTGCACACAGATTTCTCAAGAGGTAGGTCAGGTAGTCTGACATTCCCATCTCTTTCAGAACCTTCCACAGTTATTGTGATCCACACAGTCAAAGGCTTTGGCATAGTCAATAAAGAATAAATAGATGCTTTTCTGGAACTTTCTTGGTTTTTTGATGATCCAGTGGATTTTGGCAATTTGATCTCTGGTTCCTCTGCCTTCTCTAAAGGCAACTTGAACATCTGGAATTTCACAGTTAACATTGCTGAAGCCTGGCTTGAATTTTGAGTATTACTTTACTAGCATGTAAGATGAGTAGAATTGTGCAGTAGTTTAAGCATTCTTTGGCCTTTTCTTTCTTTGGGGTTGGAATGAAAACTGACCTTTTCCAGTCCTGTGGCCACTGCTGAGTTTTCCAAATTTGTTGACATATTGAGTGCAGCACTTTCACAGCATCATATTTCAGGATTTGAAAGAGCTCAATTAGAATTCTATCACATCCACTAGCTTTGTTTGTAATGATGCTTCCTAAGGCCCACTTGACTTCACATTCCAGGATTTCTGGCTCTAGGTGAGTGATCACACCATCATGATTATCTGGGTCATGAATATCTTTTTTGCACAGTTCTTCTGTGTTTTTTGCCACCTCTTCTTAATATCTTCTGCTTCTGTTAGGTCTATATCATTTCTATCTTTTATTGAGCACACCTTTGCATGAAACATTCCCTTGATGTCCCTAAGAAAAAGAAATGAAAAAGAAAAAAATGGCTGTCCGAGGAGGCCATACAAATAGCTGTGAAAAGAAGAGAAGCAAAAAGCAAAGGAGAAATGGAAAGATATACCCATTTGAATGCAGAGTTCCAAAGAATAGCAAGGAGAGATAAGGAAGGCTTCCTCAGTGATCAGTGCAAAGAAATAGAGGAAAACAATAGAATGGAAAGACTAGAAATCTCTTTATGAAAGTGAGAGATACCAAGGGAACATTTCATGCAAAGATGGGCTCAATTAAAGACAAAAATGGTATAGACCAGGAGGGTGGTAACTAATTCCACAGAGACAGAAGCTCTTATTCTCAGGTCCTTGCAGACCTTACCCTGTGTATCTCTGCATCTGGCTGTTCATGTATATTCTTCATCATATCCTTTATTATATAATAAGTCAGTAAATGTATGTAATAATTGCATTCTGTGAGTGCTTCTAGCAAATAATTGAGCCTGAGGGGTGCTTGGAAACCTGTGATTTATAACTGGCCTGTCAGAAGTGCAGGCAACAATCTTGGACTTGTTTTTATGTCTGGGGGTTGGGGTAGGGTTGGGTTGCGTTTTGTGGGAGTGAGCCCTTAACCTGTGGGGTCTGTGCTAATTCCAGGTGATATCAGAGTTCGATTGAATTATAGACTGTCACAAATTCTGTGTCAGAATTGAAATAGTGTGGTAGTAGTGCAAGAGTAGATCAGATGTACAAGAGAGTTCTTCCAGAACAGTTAGGGATGATGATAAGCATCAGTACTCTGCAGGCAGAATTCCATGACCCCTCACACCCCTGTTGACCTTCATTCTTGTATACTCTCTCCTTGAATGAGGGTGGAGCCTACAGAAATGAAATTTTGCACATGTAATTAAGGCCCCAAGTTAGTAAATATTTTAAATATGGATCTCAAGGTCAGAGGCAGAAGAAGTGAAATACTCAAAGGGTGAAAAGGACTTGTCTTGAGGTACATTTTCTATTCCAGCTTTGTAGATAGATAGAGCCACGTGACAAGGAATATGAGTAGATTCTAGGACTAAGAGCAGCCCCCTAGAAAGAAAATGAAGACCTCAGTTGTATACCTGCAAGGAACAAAATTTATTCAATGAAAAAATGAATTTTAAAGAGCATTCTTCCCCTGGAGATTTCAGGAATGAACAAATCCAAGTTAACGATTTAGTTTTGCCTTGTTAAGACCTAAACAAAAACCTAGCCATACTTTATCTCGACTTCTGACATGTAGATCTGTGAGCTAATAAATAGATGTTGTTAGAAGTCTCTAAGCTTGTAATAATTTGTTACACCGCAATAGATACAAATACAGACTATGTCTAGAACTGTAAAAGGTTGGAAACTTCACTCTCACTGCAACCTAAAATTTAACCTGCCATCATTTCATGCCTTTCATAATTTCATGGCCTTTGTACTTACAATTCAATAGCAGATGCTAGAGTATCAGGATTTGCACTGGTTGCCTAAACCCCAGTTCCCACAGGACAGTGCAGAGGGCCAGGTGACTGGGCCTCTCTGCACATACTTTGGTTTCTGTTACAGGAGAGGAAACCCCAGCACAGGGAACAAAAATCTTCTGTAATTGGCAGTCTGCTTCACCTTCATCCAGAGTGAGACATTACTTTTATTAAACTGGATAGTATATAAACCTGCCTTCTGCTCCCGAGAGAGAAATTGTATCTTCTAAGGTCTCTTTCCATACAAAGGCTGTCAGTGATGAGCAGAAAAACAAATATTATCTATCTTGCATCTACATTTTCCTTCTTGGCAGGAGGCAGTTACCATTAATAATAAAACTTACATTCTTGAAGAATCAAGATGCAGTGAAGAACGCTATCAATATGGTAGGACATCATCAAATTATATGATTTTGAAATTTTATAAAAAACAAATTTAACATCCCGGCTTAAAACAAAATGTATCACCTGCCCTTTGCATATATGTATAAATATATCGTACTTTTTAAAATTAGCCTTACTCTTCTCTCAAGTTTGTAATTCCTATCTTTGCTTTTCTATTTCCCATTACTATTTCTAATTTGCATATGGTTTGATATCTTCCCTGGTGGCTCAGATGGTAAAGCATCTGTCTTCATTGCAGGAGACATGGGTTCAATCCCTGGGGCTGGAAGATCCTCTGGAGAAGGAAATGGCAATCCACTCCAGTACTCTTTTGCCTGGAAAATCCCATGGACAGAGGAGCCTGGTAGTCTATAGTCCATGGGGCCGCAAAGAGTCAGACACGATTTCACTTTCACTTATATTTTCTGAATATTTTAAAAATTAGAAGAATTGTGTTTAAGAAAAGTCCACTAAAACATAATATCTTGATAAGAAATAGACAAACAGAAAGAAAAATATTTTTATAGCTTTCTCATCACCCTATATACCAAAGACTTGTATTCACTATGGGGCTGGGTTCATTAGATTGGATTAATAGACATTCCTATAGCTTTAGGGGTTTCATTACAGGGTACAGAGTACTATAAAGGAAAATCACTTAGAGAATATTAGATATTTTTAATATTGCTATGGGTAATTTCAAATCTCTGAATAATTTTTAGATCTGACCAAGGTTCATATCCACACAACATATAACCTGAAGAACAGAAATACTCTTTATATGCTAATTGAACAAACTGTATTTTCAAGCCTATCTCTGGAAAAACTGCTAAGAGGAAAATCAGGCCTATTCATATATTCCTAAACTATTATTAATATATTCCAGTAGCAAGTCTTGTTGGTAAATTAGATGAAATAAACTTATAATCTTAGAACAATCAGGGACCCACTATGGATTTGGGGAGGGGGTCAGTCCTACTCATAGCTCACTAGCTGATGAAAGGAAAAAGTCGAAGGGATCCTGAAATACAGTCTATGTCTTGACTTCCATCAAGACAGAGCTTATTAGCTCTGCATTACCAAAAAAGAAAATAAAGACAAAAATGCTATTAAATTGGCCTCGGTATCATAGTATGGAGAAGGAAATGGCAATCCACTCTAGTACTCTTGCCTGGAAAATCCTATGGACAGAGGAGTGTGGTAGGCTACAGTCCATGGGTTTACAAAGAGTCAGACACGGCTGACCGACTTCAATTTATTTCTCATAGTAAGCGGCAATGTTAGATTATTAGACCAGGTTTTCTGATCTCAGGTCTGTTGTTCTTATCCCTATTTTCTAGGTTTCTGTGACATGTTGAGTGAATTAATCTGATCTGTTAATGAAAACAGGGTTTGAAAGATAGAAAAAGGAGAGACATAAAGAAGAATAGGCTCATTGCAAGGGAAAAAAAAAGATTTTCAAAGAGAAAACTGTCTAGAAAGAGGAACGCTGGGTTGGATTTTGTAAGACAATGTTTGCCTTCTACACAAATTTGCCTAGGTCAGGGCCTTCAAGCACCCAAGAGCCAGCAACTCAGTGGTAGACTGAAAACTCTGTGTCAGGAGACCACTTTTGCAGATTCATTGTCCCACTGTAACTCCTCCCAGAACAGCTCAGACTAAAACAAAGAAAACAGATTCCCATGAAAACCTACGGAAAAGGTCATGAAAAGGAAAGGCGGATCTCATTAATTTTTTTCAGGGCCTGAGGGTTCATTCTTTAAAATCTGTGCCACACTGGCACATGCAGTTTGCATGATGATTTTCTTTTGTATCGAAGCACATCCATCCAGATTACAAAACCTGGATTGTATTGATGCCTGGCTGCCCTTTGGCTCCATGTCCTGGGCTCAGCTGAGGCTGCTTTGTAAATTCAGGAACACATTTCTCTGTGAATCATTCAAGATGCCCCTGCCTCAAGAAAGATTTTACTCATTAAATAATCTTTGAGTAGTTATTTCTGATTTGAACTGTGTACAAATGAGCTGAAATACCATTTACATTAATTGTTAAATTCCATTATTTCCAATGACTACTCCATGTAAAATGTAGCTGCTCTTTTCCCCCAGAAAAAGAAAGGCATAAAGACAGTATGTGATAATCTGTAATTTTTACCAATAAATTCAAAAGTTGTTGCAAGACAGACAAGTTTGAAAGTTTGATATGGACACTGGCTCTCATGAGATCAACCATGACTGATAAGCCTCTGAGCTCACCTCCTCTTATAGGAACACCACAACCACAATATAAATAGCCTGACTAAAATCAGTCTTTTTTCCCCATTCTTAATCAAGAAATGAGATGAAGGGTTAGAGACAAAGAGAAGAGTTAGAAGCCTGCTACGGAACATTCATCACTATCGATGTTCCATTCCACATCGAAATTCTTAAGTTTAGGAAGCAGAGCAGAGAGATCTGACCATAACTCAGAGTAGAGAACAAGGACTTATAAAAGGCAGTTGTTATCAAATTTTTTGAGAAATAATTTTCAATATATACATACGGTACTAACGGTCCATCAGTTCAGTTCAGTTCATATCAGTCACTCAGTTGTGTCCAACTCTTTGCGACCCCATGAATTGCAGCATGCTAGGTGACCCTATAATTGGTTAAATCTGAATATTTCAAAGTAAGGATATGGAATAAGGATTATGAGTCTTGAGCTTTCATAGATTTTGGTATCCATGACAGATCCTATAACCTATCCCCAACAGATTCCAAGGAACAAATGTATTGCTATAGTAACATTTTTCTATTATATAATAAACACAAAAACATTAAATTAAAATGGATGAAATAAAAGATGAGATAAAAATATGCTCAGAAAATGGTATATTTAATAGTGTACCAAAATTTGTTTAGGATATTGAAATTACTTGGTGTATTCAATGTGACTATGCTTTATCATCATTAACATCTTGATTTAAAACTATGTGCTAGAAAATGATTTCCAGGTCTGGTTCTAACTTACCTTTATTGAGACACTTCATTGGTTCAACAACTGCATTAATGAGAAAATCAAGTGGTAAAAATTCATAGGTCCAAATAGAAGAAATGAAAGCTGNACTTATATTTTCTGAATATTTTAAAAATTAGAAGAATTGTGTTTAAGAAAAGTCCACTAAAACATAATATCTTGATAAGAAATAGACAAACAGAAAGAAAAATATTTTTATAGCTTTCTCATCACCCTATATACCAAAGACTTGTATTCACTATGGGGCTGGGTTCATTAGATTGGATTAATAGACATTCCTATAGCTTTAGGGGTTTCATTACAGGGTACAGAGTACTATAAAGGAAAATCACTTAGAGAATATTAGATATTTTTAATATTGCTATGGGTAATTTCAAATCTCTGAATAATTTTTAGATCTGACCAAGGTTCATATCCACACAACATATAACCTGAAGAACAGAAATACTCTTTATATGCTAATTGAACAAACTGTATTTTCAAGCCTATCTCTGGAAAAACTGCTAAGAGGAAAATCAGGCCTATTCATATATTCCTAAACTATTATTAATATATTCCAGTAGCAAGTCTTGTTGGTAAATTAGATGAAATAAACTTATAATCTTAGAACAATCAGGGACCCACTATGGATTTGGGGAGGGGGTCAGTCCTACTCATAGCTCACTAGCTGATGAAAGGAAAAAGTCGAAGGGATCCTGAAATACAGTCTATGTCTTGACTTCCATCAAGACAGAGCTTATTAGCTCTGCATTACCAAAAAAGAAAATAAAGACAAAAATGCTATTAAATTGGCCTCGGTATCATAGTATGGAGAAGGAAATGGCAATCCACTCTAGTACTCTTGCCTGGAAAATCCTATGGACAGAGGAGTGTGGTAGGCTACAGTCCATGGGTTTACAAAGAGTCAGACACGGCTGACCGACTTCAATTTATTTCTCATAGTAAGCGGCAATGTTAGATTATTAGACCAGGTTTTCTGATCTCAGGTCTGTTGTTCTTATCCCTATTTTCTAGGTTTCTGTGACATGTTGAGTGAATTAATCTGATCTGTTAATGAAAACAGGGTTTGAAAGATAGAAAAAGGAGAGACATAAAGAAGAATAGGCTCATTGCAAGGAAAAAAAAAAGATTTTCAAAGAGAAAACTGTCTAGAAAGAGGAACGCTGGGTTGGATTTTGTAAGACAATATTTGCCTTCTACACAAATTTGCCTAGGTCAGGGCCTTCAAGCACCCAAGAGCCAGCAACTCAGTGGTAGACTGAAAACTCTGTGTCAGGAGACCACTTTTGCAGATTCATTGTCCCACTGTAACTCCTCCCAGAACAGCTCAGACTAAAACAAAGAAAACAGATTCCCATGAAAACCTACGGAAAAGGTCATGAAAAGGAAAGGCGGATCTCATTAATTTTTTTCAGGGCCTGAGGGTTCATTCTTTAAAATCTGTGCCACACTGGCACATGCAGTTTGCATGATGATTTTCTTTTGTATCGAAGCACATCCATCCAGATTACAAAACCTGGATTGTATTGATGCCTGGCTGCCCTTTGGCTCCATGTCCTGGGCTCAGCTGAGGCTGCTTTGTAAATTCAGGAACACATTTCTCTGTGAATCATTCAAGATGCCCCTGCCTCAAGAAAGATTTTACTCATTAAATAATCTTTGAGTAGTTATTTCTGATTTGAACTGTGTACAAATGAGCTGAAATACCATTTACATTAATTGTTAAATTCCATTATTTCCAATGACTACTCCATGTAAAATGTAGCTGCTCTTTTCCCCCAGAAAAAGAAAGGCATAAAGACAGTATGTGATAATCTGTAATTTTTACCAATAAATTCAAAAGTTGTTGCAAGACAGACAAGTTTGAAAGTTTGATATGGACACTGGCTCTCATGAGATCAACCATGACTGATAAGCCTCTGAGCTCACCTCCTCTTATAGGAACACCACAACCACAATATAAATAGCCTGACTAAAATCAGTCTTTTTTCCCCATTCTTAATCAAGAAATGAGATGAAGGGTTAGAGACAAAGAGAAGAGTTAGAAGCCTGCTACGGAACATTCATCACTATCGATGTTCCATTCCACATCGAAATTCTTAAGTTTAGGAAGCAGAGCAGAGAGATCTGACCATAACTCAGAGTAGAGAACAAGGACTTATAAAAGGCAGTTGTTATCAA
This sequence comes from Neotragus moschatus, assembly GCA_006410615.1. Taxonomy (NCBI): domain Eukaryota; kingdom Metazoa; phylum Chordata; class Mammalia; order Artiodactyla; family Bovidae; genus Neotragus; species Neotragus moschatus. The sequence continues at coordinate 121,654 of SJYA01000431.1, read as the reverse complement.
ATTTTTTGAGAAATAATTTTCAATATATACATACGGTACTAACGGTCCATCAGTTCAGTTCAGTTCATATCAGTCACTCAGTTGTGTCCAACTCTTTGCGACCCCATGAATTGCAGCATGCTAGGTGACCCTATAATTGGTTAAATCTGAATATTTCAAAGTAAGGATATGGAATAAGGATTATGAGTCTTGAGCTTTCATAGATTTTGGTATCCATGACAGATCCTATAACCTATCCCCAACAGATTCCAAGGAACAAATGTATTGCTATAGTAACATTTTTCTATTATATAATAAACACAAAAACATTAAATTAAAATGGATGAAATAAAAGATGAGATAAAAATATGCTCAGAAAATGGTATATTTAATAGTGTACCAAAATTTGTTTAGGATATTGAAATTACTTGGTGTATTCAATGTGACTATGCTTTATCATCATTAACATCTTGATTTAAAACTATGTGCTAGAAAATGATTTCCAGGTCTGGTTCTAACTTACCTTTATTGAGACACTTCATTGGTTCAACAACTGCATTAATGAGAAAATCAAGTGGTAAAAATTCATAGGTCCAAATAGAAGAAATGAAAGCTGTCTACATTTACTAATCTTGAAATTCATGTTTCAATCTCATCTAGTAATAATGTTAGCATTTTCATGAAAGCAGCCAGTATGTTTTGAGTTTCCATGATGTTCATCATTTGTTCTTTTGATTTAGAAAGTGCTCTATTTCATATTTTTATAAAATATATCAAAGATAATCACAAGTGCACCATCCCCAAAGCACCTGGCACTAAGTATCAGCCCTCGAAGCAGCTTTTCATTGCCTGTACTGCTGAGGCCTTGCTGTTACTCCATGTAAAATGATCAGTGATCTCCCCAGCAGCTGTCAGCCCTACCAGATCAGGACGATTAATTGGAAAGAAAACTGGCTTCCATGAGCTCAACTAAGGGGGCTGATTGAAAGCACATGAGCTTTCAATCTTCTGAGCTCACCTCTTCTTATGGGCACACCACAATCACAATTGTCCAAATAGCCATCGATGAAAAAGACTACAACCTACCAAAAAATACCTTCTATAACCAAAGACACGAACAAGGAACCACTCAAGGTAGGTAGGAGGATCTATATAATCAAGTCCCATAACCCAGGGTGGGCAACCTCCCAAAAATTATATTCCAGAGGCTTTTCAAAGAAGTGAAAATTCTGAGCCCCACATCAGGCTCCCCAGCCCAGGAATCATGCACCAGGAAAATGAACCCTCGGAGCACTTGGCTTTGAAGGCCAGAAGGGCTTGCTTTCTGGGGACCCAGAGGACTGAGGGAAGTAGAGATTTCACTCTTAAATGATGCACAAAGTCTCACACACTTTGGGACCCAGGGAAAAAGTAGCAATTTCTGGAAACTCAGAGGGCTGAGGGAACTAGAGATCTCACTCTTAAAGGTTGCACAGAAAAGCTCACATGCTTCACAAACCAGGACAAAAGCAGTAATTTGAGAGGAACCTAGGTCATACCTACCTACGGATCTTGGAGAATTTCCCAGAAAGGCAGGATACAACTGGAGCTCAGAGGCACATATGCATGTGGCTACTTCTCTGCTGGCAAACACTATTGTGGAATCCTCACTCTTGCTCATTAGCACCAAGACCCAACTTACCCAACAGCCCATAGGCATCAATGCTGGGCAGGCTTAGGCCAGGCAACTAACCGAAAGGGACACAGCACCACAGGTCAGCAGGCAAGCTGCCTAAGACCAGACTCCCTGAGTCCACAGTCACTTCTGCACCCAGGTGTGTCCCACATGTGGGCCAAGATGCTGCTCCACCCACTAGTGGGCAGGCACCCACCCCAGAATGCCCTCTGGCCTGCCCTGGCCTCGGGGAGTCTGCTCAAGCTTCTGGGCCAGCCTCACCCACCAGGGGTCAGACACCAGACTCAAGAGAACCACAATTTTGTATCCTGCATGTTAGCAGGCCAGACCTAGCCCTGGGACCAGCTTGGCCTGGCCCTGCCCATTAGCATACCAACAGAAGCTTCGGGACACCCCAGGCCCCATACCCAACTGTGTTAGAAACCAACCCTTATGGCCCCAGTTCCAACTATCTGATAGTGGCTCTAGGACCCCCTGGGTCAAGCAACCAGACTCCAGGAGGCCTGGCACTCTAGTGCCTGCCAGGAGGCTGGCACTAATCCCAGCACTTAGCTTCACTCAGCAGTGAATGTGCAACTACCATGGAGTCTTCTGCAGCCTGACTCTACCCATCAGTAAGGAAGTATAAGTCCCAGGGCCCTTGAGATTCCATAGTTTTGTTACTTGGTGACCTGGTTCTGCAAAGAGAGTGGCTGCACAAGGCAGGGCCAGGCAAGCAACTGGACAGGGAGCCAAAGAATTCTATCAAATGGCCCATATAGTCAGCCCTCTACAACAGAAGGACACATGCAGCCCTAATAGGAGAAAACCCCTTGAGTGTACAGCTTATCAAGTGACAGAGGGCACTGCACTGCTGGAATGCATAGAATGTCTCCTACAAAAGGCCACTTCTCTAAACTCAGGCTATGAAACCAACCTGCCAGATACACAAAAACAGCAACTTAGGTAAAATAAGACAACAGAGGAAAATGTTCCAGAAAAAAAGAGCAAGCTAAAACCCCAGAAGAAAAACTAAATGAAGTGGAAATAGGCAATCTCTCCAAAAAGGAAATCAGGGCAATGATCATAAAGATGACCAAAGAATTCAGAAGAAGAATAGATGCAGTGTCAGAAGTTAGAAGTTTGTAACAAAGCTAATCACAGAAATTTATTCAGAAGATTTGTAATTAGAGGATTCGAATTCTAAGTTTTTCTTAAGGCTTACTGATAGGAGAATTTTTATAGGTGATGTTGTTTATTTTCATAAACAAATTTATCTAAATATGAACATACTTACCAAGCGTCACGTTTTCAGAATGTTCTCTCTGGGAATTCCCTGGTAGTCCTATGCAAGGGACATGGGTTTGATCTCTGGTCTGGGAACTAAGATTCCATATGTCAAGAGAACCAAGCCCATGAAACACAAAGACTGGGCCTGTGCATCCTGAAGCCCATGCCACAGCTAGGGACCTCATCCTGCACCAAAATATACTAAATGATGCAACGAAGATCCTGCAGGCTTCAACTGACACACGATGCTGTCAAATCAATTAATTAAAAATAAGTCAAAATTGTTTTTTTAAAAATGTTCTTTCCATAAAAGATGATTCTTTCACAAGCAACTACCTTATTTTTAAAATATGGCAATATTGAAATACTTATTTTTATAAAGAAAAAATATGTAGCTTATGTTTAACTTTGATGAGTCATAAGATTTATAAAGTACTTCTGTGTGGTATGTGAAATACTTCTGTGTGATATGCAAGATTTTCCTTCAAAATATCTACTCTTTTCAAAAATATTTGGAGATTTCTATTTGAGTAATAAAGTTTCCCTCATATTCAAAACCTCCAATACCTCATAATATACTGATATATAATAAAAGAGTGAGGATGTCTCTGCCGCATACAGAGAACCCCCCTTCTTTCCTTAGCATGTGGCAGGTGATCATCTCAGTGTTGTGACTAAGGACAGTTCATATATTATTTTCTTTCTATAACTTAAATCATCTGGTACACCTGGTACCAGATGCATGCAGTCATTTTTTAAAAACTTTTTGGTTCTGTAATAAAGTTTTTATTGAGGTAACACTGGTTTATCGGTTTGTAATATGTGTAATTATTTTTGATTTATAGAAAAGTTGCACAGACACACTATAGAGAGCTTCCACATATCCTTCTTCCAATTTCTCCTAATGTTAGCAACTCACAAAACATGTATTTGCCACATATATTCGTCAAAGCTAAGAAATTAACACTGGCAAATACTATTGATGAAGCTGCATATTTTACACGTTTGCTCACTAATGATGTCCTCATCCTGCCCGGGATCTGGCCCATGATTCCACATTGCTCTTAGTTTTTGTGTTGCATTAGGCTCCTCTGGTCTATGACAGTTTCTCAATTTTTAAATGACCCTGACAATTTTGAGGAATAATGACCAGGTATTTTTGTAGAATGTTCCTCGATTTGGCTTTGTCTGATGGCCTCTCATGGGTTTTGAGAATACCAGAGATGAATTGCCCTTCTCAGCATATCATCATGACTTATCCTTGTTGTCAGCCTCCATCAATCACTTGGTTAACGGGTACCTGAGACATTTCTTCACTATAAAGTTAGTTTTTCCCTTTATTTATTTTTGGAAGACACAAAGTCAGTTCACACTCAAGGAGAAGAGCGTACTCCATTTTGAAAATAAGATGGCCCAAGTTGGTATTTTGTTTTTGTGAGAGCACTCCAAAGTTTCTTTGGTTTTCAAGGAAAATACTGTTCACACGTGGTAGAGAAAACATTCAGGCAGGACTTCACAGTGGTCATAAAAGTTAGGAGGGAATGTTCCTAGAATACACCTTATAGATTCCCTCTGAAGATGGAGTAAGGGCAAGGCAAAAATATCAAGGTATTGACTATGATTAACCAGGTAGCTCAGATGGTAAAAAAAAAAAAAAAAAAAAAAAAAATACTGCCTGCAATGTGGGAGACCAGGTTCGATCCTTGGGTTGTGAGGATCCCCTGGAGAAGGAAATGGCAACCCCTCCCAGTATTCTTGCCTGGAGAATCCCATGGACAGAGGACTCTGGAAGACTACAGTTCATGGGGGTCACAAAGAGTCAGACATGACTGAGCAACCTACACAATGCACCATTGACTATGACAGAGTTTGCCAAGTGAAAGCCAAAATTAGACCCACAAACATGTTGGATAACATTTCATTATTTAAAAGAGGGACGGATAAAATAATGTTAAAATGGAAGAAAAAAATCAGAAGAGAGATTAAACAGAGGAAGACACACATGCCACTTCTACATTCAATCCAAGTTCTGAAATAATATCATCTCAGACTTTCTTCAGGGAGAAAGAAATACATTCGAGATTGAATTTTAACATGAAATGGGACTATACTGTGAGCTTCCCAGGTGGCGCTAGTGGTAAAGAACCTGCCTCCCAATGCAGGAGACTTAAGAGACACGGGTTCAATCCCTGGGTCAGGTAGATCTCCTAGAGGCGGGGATGGCAACCCACTCCTTTCTTGGCTGGAGAATCCCATGGACAGAGGAGCCTGGTGGGCTATGGAGCTGCAAAAAGTTGGACTGGAGTGACTTAGCATGAAGACATGGGACTGTACAGTAAGCCTATGACTAAGAAATCACTGGGTTGGGCCATGAGAAGCCAGACTTATGTGAATCAAAATGTTTTGCTATTATGTAGTAATAGGAGCTCATGCTAGAAACTAAGTTGAATTACATAAAAAGAAAGAAGACAAAATTTTTGAAATATCTGAGCTTTATGGACTATTGTTTCAGTTGTACATTTCACGCAAATTTGGCAGCAGCATGACAGGATACAACCATGAAGTCTGTCTGTTCTGGGCTGGCTGGATAATAAAACAGTTGGTACCTGACTTCAAAACTGTGCTTGATGGTTGGGCTAAGCAAGATATATTTTCAATGTATTTATGATCTGGGCAGACATTTCATGATAACTTTTCATAAGACTAGGAATGAAAATCCATGAATAAGAAAGAGACTATAACTTGGCATGGATGAGTGTCAGAGTTGGAGAGACCAAGGTTTCATTTCCAGTTTCATTATTCATTTACCCTATGATGTCGCTAAATTTACTTAAATTCTTAAAGCCTCAATTAACTAATGTATACTTTATGGGATTATTATGACACTTAAATGAGATCACATATGTGATACATTGAGCACAAAGTGCCACACACAATAAGTAATCAATATGTCATAGATATCATAGTTTGCTACTCTTATTATCCTAAATATCTACTTTAAATCCTGAAATTATAAGACATTAAAATCAGATGAGTAAAATCAAGCTTAGAGTGGAGGTAGCTAAAGAGAAATGTAAAGAATACCAATGAGAAGAAAAAAGTTTATAAGGTATCGGAAAGAAGCCAATTAAAGCATAGAATTTTCACTAGGAAAATCGTTTTAAGAAAGAACTAGGTTGTGAGAAGAGAACTATATAGGTTGACTGATAATATGTACAGATACCCAGAGCTGCTTTTTTGAGGATTTGTCAACCCTTGAACAAAGGACAGTCCTTTATTTTATGGCTAAGGCAATTAGAATTTATTTTAACTTGCATATTTTAATTTATAAGTCCTAATTAGCATTTTTACAAATATAATGGAGTTCTGTATGCCGAACACAAATTCATCGAAGTGCTTGTGAGATTTTTAACATTTTGTTGCTCATGGCTGACCAAGCATGAAGGATTAGTAGAGTAAATTAAAAAAAAAATGCTTAGCTATTAAATTAAAGCATAAACTTTTCCAATCTTTATTATCATTTTTAGATAAAGAGTTGTCATTTCTAAAGGAATACTGGAAGGTAGTTAACTTCTCTTTATGCATAGAGTTACAGACTTTTCACTTTGAAGGTCTATTTCTGGCCTGACTTAGCTATTAAGAAATTTACACTATTTTCTCCCACTTTTCTAATGGCCAGCGAAGCTGCAACATAAATTGAAAAGGAAAGGTAAAGGGGGAAAAATCCTTACATTTTCATTACAGTTATACTTTTCTCTCATCAAAGGACTTCAGAAATTCCCCTGCTGTATCAGTAATGCTATATAGTTAATTCCTCTGCCCAAACAGGATACACAGATGTGCTGACATAACAATATTCCAAACACAAGATGCTCAAGGATATTAATAAAAAGCTGTTTCTTATGGGAAATTTGGAATTTTTCCCCCAGAAAGGATTACAGATCAGTATTTGTGATCTCAAAATATTAAGGTAATTAGTGCTGGGTTAATTAAAAGAAAAGCAGTATTCACACTTGTCCAAATAAATATTGGTTTGGAGCATGCTTAACTTGAACTTGATCAAAACTATGGAAATTCTGGTGTTTGCAAAACTGAACTGCAAGTCTGGGGGGAAAGGGCCATCTTGCAAGATTTTGAGAGCATCATGTTGCTGGTTGAACTGAAAATACTGTATGCATTTCTGCTTCCTGCTTTTTCAGCATTCTCTGGGTTAGTTTAAAAAGAGAGAAAAATATATCACCCCAGAAATTTAGAAACATTAAAAAGGCAAATGTGAGCTTTCCAAACCCTTATAAATGAGGTGTTTTGTTTTGGCTCTATTTGGAGTTTCACCTGACATTTTATTCATCTTTATTTTAAGGAAATGATAATGAACCAGGTAACTTGTAGTGGCTCACATGCCCTGCCCTTCTGTTCTCCCGGACCTTCCATTCTTTCTCCTTCTATAGAAGCATGGAGCCCCCTGGAAGTCCATGGGAACTCTGTGCTTGCATCAGCTCAGGAGGGATCCAGAGGAAGATGAGAAACAGGCCTGGAGACTGCAATGGAAGCTTGAGCAGATTGCGCAGTATCATTTTACACATGATTGTATCCCCTTATGTCACATTTTTTTCTGTTACCGACAGAAATCAGCTAAGGGCAGAGTGCGAGAAAGCTGGTGTAGCAAATGGTCTTCTTGCTGGTTTAGACAAAGCAGTCACACCAGTGGAGAGCTGCCGCCTCTTGCATTCTGCTCCACTGTCTTGAGTCCATTTCTGAACCCCAGCCAACTCCCAGCTGGTAGTACACTACAGCGCTGTCATGTCATCAACCCAGTCAAGATGTTCCAGCGTTTGTGTGTGTGTATTTTTTAAACTTGCCAACTTGGCTGTTTTCCCATAATTGCATGGAATAATATATTTTTTTAAAAGCTTAGCTTCTATTTACCCATGGGTGAGGCAGGGTTTTAGAGACTGCTTGGTAAACAGAATTCAGATCAGAATTAGTGACAGTGAACAGGCCATCATATTTAGCTAGTCAATGACTCATATTTGGATTTTAAGAATTCAAAATAAGGTAAAATAATAATAAGCATTTACTATAAGCAGCATGTGATAAAACAAGAAAATTTTAATATTTCTCAAATAAGTTATATTTATTCACTCTACAAGAGTAGTTTACTCTTTACAATAGTAGTTTACAGAAAGTTTACTTTTGAACAGTAGTTTACTCATTGTGTATATATGACTGTATATATGTGTTTCTTTTTTAAAGGTCTCATGGTAAAAAATCAAAACATTATCTGTAAAATCAGTGATAATAAAATATCCAAGAGAAGAAAATAGTTTTCTGCATAAACAATACATAAGTCAAGATGGTTAATTTGAGAGAAGATTGTTACTTCTTTTTTTCTTAAAAAAAATGCATTTTGGGTATTTTTTATAATTTGAGCATATGGTCTGAGCAGAAGCAGAAAAGGCACTTTCTTAACTTGATGTCAGATCATATCACATTATGTTGATTTCTACTGCATAATGTGATATGCTACAGAGTTTTAATAAATGGGCTTACTTTATGAACTCAGCTAGGAAAGATTTTAAAGGTGCAAATCTTGTCATGTCCTTTTTGATTCTTTAGTAGTTCTTGACCAATACCATTTTCAAGTTTCTTATAGAAAGTTTTCATATTTTTCTTACTTCTTTCATTAGTGAGGCGCAAACATATATAATGAAAATGAATTTCTAGCAGAAAGAATGTTTCTTTTTTTATTTTTTTAATCAATTGGAATTAAAGTTTCTTTAAATCAGTAGCAATTATTTGACAATAAGAAATGAGCAATGTTTTGATGGGGCTGGGGTTGTAAATGAAAGGTGTGAGAAATTATGTAAGGAAAGTGGCTGGAAAGATAGACACACTGCCATGTCAGAAAGGCCTGATCTGAATGCCCGGTATTGAGCGTTTACTGAGCCCTTTATCTAATGGTCTGTGTTCCCTTCTTATGCTGAATCATGTACAGAAACTGCTAACATTTCTGAATACATATCAACTGTAATACCCAAACTGTGTTTCTAGGGGAAAAAAAAAAAACCCTTTCAAAATTGATTTTTTCTTTGCAATGAGAAACAGAAACAGAAGTATATTAAGTAGTCAATCTAGGATTTCACAAAAATCTGAAATTTTAGAAAATGAATATAAAAACTACTATTTTCAAATTGTTATTCTAACTTTCTCTTCTATTTTATATATGGGTTATCATCCAAATAATCAGCTGTCTTTAAGTAAGTGACTACCTTTGAAATACCATGTAGTCACATATATGAACCTAGAAAAATGAATCAAAACAAATTCAATAGCAATGTATCTCTCACCTATACACTTGCCAAGTAAATATAAAGAGATATGTAAGAAAAGCACAAAACTTCCCAAAGAATGTCAAGCCAGTGAGATGAATCAGTTATTTGGCTAGTGAGTTTTACATACAAACAAGCAAATGAGAAGGTAGATGATAATGGGGGCTAGGTCTGTCCATTACCCAGTAACATAAAAACAAAACTAAGTCAGAAACATAAATCAAAAATATTTGATGAGTAAATAAACCAATGTAAGCCATTTTATCTTAAAACAGGAAAATAGAATATTTTAATTTTCTTTAGAAATGCAAAACAGAAATGAAATTACTTTCAATTAGTACTTACAGTGCACTAGCAGGGCCTCAGGTAGTTAGTTGCTATATATGGATTTTTAAATTTAATTTTTATTACTGTCCTATTTTAGATTTAATACAAAATTAAAGAGTTGATTTATTAAATTTATTTAGAGTTGATAAATGATTTGTCTATGATCCATAGCTGAATTGAAGTCTCTTAATTCCCAGGGACGGGGGAGCCTGGTGGGCTGCCGTCTATTGGGTCACACAGAGTCGGACACGACTAAAGCGACTTAGCAGCAGCAGCAGCAGCAGTTGTGTCCAACTCTTCATGACCCCATGGCACCTTCCAGGCTCCTTCATCCACAGGATTTTCCAGGCACGAATACTGGAGTGGGTTGCCATTTTCTTTTCCAGGGGATCTTCCCAACACAGGGTTCAAACGATTTGGTTTAAGACATAAGAAATGGTATAAAAGTATAGGAGGGTCTGACTATTCAAGTTCCAATCTATTTTCTAACAGCAACAAATAGAAAGTTATCATAGAAAGATCTAGCAATATGATGTTAAGAAAATCGAGAAAAGATGAATAAAAAATAATTTGCCAATTAAACTGACTTAATACCAGAAGAATCTATCTCTAGAGATGAATAGAGAGCCAGCAGTCTGATCTTTTATGACATTTAACTCATTGATACATTCTTTTCAGGTGAGTTTTTCAACTGGAAGTTCAACTTATCCTAAGGAAAGAAATAATTAATTACTGTATCATTTAGGATGGGCTTCCCAGGTAGTGCTAGTGGTAAAGAATCCAACTGCCAATGCAGAAAACATAAGAGACACATGTTCAGTCTCTGAGTTGGGAAGATCTCCTGGAGTAGGAAATGGCAACCCACTCAACTATTCTTCTTTGGAAAATCCTGTAGCATGGTGGGCTACAGTCCATGGGTCGCGAAGAGTTGGACATGACTGAGTGCACACACACACTTAGTTCTGGCTCTGTGAAACAGAGATTCAAAAGTAGTAGCTTAATCAACAGAGAATGTTAATTCTCCCACACGTGAAAGTCCAGGATAAACTGGCTAATGCTGACACAGCAACTTTGTTTCACATTGTACTTAGAATGCCAGGCTACCTCTCCATATTCTATCATGTTCATCCTTCATTCCCAAGGTCAGTTTTAGTTCCAAAGGACTGTCCTTTCTAACGATCATACCCACATTCCAAACAACAAGGACGAAGAAGGAATGATGAAGAAGGGATGCAGTGTACATTTCAGCTCTATTTTAAGGAAGGCAAGCAAGGGAAGCACAAAACATCTTCCTTTACATCTCTTTGGAAAGAACTCGGTCACATGGCCTGTGATATTGGGCAATTCAAATTGAATTTGTTTTTAGGGAAGTGGGATAAAATATAGGAAATGTCATAAACATTACTATGGAAGAAGGGAAGAGAAGATGTTGAAACAGTGCTCGTAACCTCTGTCACATTTATTTAGAAAGTAAAAACATTTCTTTCTTACTTTGGCTTCTTCAGAATTGATTTAAAGCTCTTTTCCTACAGAAATACCTTCCACGCATAGAAACTAGGTAACTTGTTACTGTTTCTAATAGTGGCTAACATTCCTGGGGATTTTTGCAGGGATGGGCATATTTTGCCTCAGAAATATAAAAAGAAAAAATGTTACAGATAATATTATCATCAGCTACATAAAGTGATATGGATGGACAAGCATTTATTCTCATATATGCCCTTTGCGCTGCTTGTTTGTGGGCTTAGTAATATACTAAAAGACAACAATCTCAAACCCAGACTGAACTATTATTCTTAAAACTTGCACTTTGCGACCTGACCTAGCTCATCATCTTTCCCCAAAGCCACTTTCTCTCCTGCTGTCCATTTTGATGAATGCCACCAACCAGCTACCCTAGATCATGCTTTATTTCTTATTCTTTCACTCAATACAGTCAAATGCTGTTAACCAAGCTTATCCTTTACTGGCCTCTATCTGGCTCAGACTGATATGATAAAAAGACTTTCAAATAACTTCAGCTGATTCTTTCAGCATCCTCACCTCAGTTCTGCTTGGTCTTGCCCCAAACTCTCTTTTTTTCTGTTAGGAAGCTAAGAAATTCTGTCTTTATTACTCTTGCTGTTGTTTAGTTGTTAAGTTGTGTCTGACTTTTTGTGATCACATGGACTGCAGTACACCAGGTTCCCCTATTCTTCAATATCTCCTGGATTTTGCTCAAATTCATGCTCATTGAGTTGATGATACTATCTAACCATCTCATCCTCTGTCTCCCCCTTCTCCTTTTGCCTTCAGTCTTTCCCAGCATTAATGTTTTTCTCAATGAGGCAGCTCTTCCCATCAGGTGGCCATATTGGAGCTTCAACTTCAGCATCAGTCCTTTCAATGAATAATCAGGGTTGATTTCCTTTAGGATTGACTGGTTGGATCTCCTTGCTGTCCAAGGAACTCTCAAGAGTCTTCTCCAGGACCATAATTTGAAAGCATCAATTATTTGGTGCTTACCCTTACAGTAGGGATATTGCCACAGTAATTTCAAGAAAATAAGTGGTCAATGTTTAACTTTAAGGTTCCAAATACATTTGGCAGTGATAATACCAGAAAAGGCACTCTGAATGTAAAACACTTGTTCTCTGGAGCAGTAGGTATCTAGCAAGTTCTGGCCTAAGCAATAGGTACAGAAGAATCATGATTATTTACAAACTATAAAGGTTATTCAACCTAAAGAGGTGAGGCAGAAGTTCAGAGAGAAGAGCAATGACATTAGATCTGTCTTATCTCTGAAAGCACACACTCTGTATTCCTCCAGAGTCAACCCCCCGGGGCACTATAACCTCTGGAGAGGATTGGGGATCTAAGAGCATGAGGACCTTGTGTATTACTACTTCCTTTGTTGTATTCTAAGGTACAATCAGCCTTTGAATTTTTCCCCCACACTATTTTAGTGGCCAAATAGTAAAACAGTAGGTATAGTAATGGTAAGTCTGTACAGACAAGTTGTGAGGAAGCGCTTGGGTGAATATGAAAAATTTCCTCTACTTTTCTGAAGACATTAGAGAATTAGGTAAAAGTACAGCCTAAGAGGCCTTTCTGTTGCATAAATTCCATCCTGCTGCTATCTAATTGGATTGTGATAATGGCAGAACAAAGAAATCGATCAACAAATTCCAGGGGATATAAATGCAGGAACACTAGAGATCACCATCCCCCACCCTCAACCCCACTNAAGACATTAGAGAATTAGGTAAAAGTACAGCCTAAGAGGCCTTTCTGTTGCATAAATTCCATCCTGCTGCTATCTAATTGGATTGTGATAATGGCAGAACAAAGAAATCGATCAACAAATTCCAGGGGATATAAATGCAGGAACACTAGAGATCACCATCCCCCACCCTCAACCCCACTTGGTTCCACCATCTAGTAGCTTTGAGCTTCTCAGCTGGCACTAGTGGTGAAGCACCCACCTGCCAATGCAGGAGACACAAGAGATGCAGGTTAGATACTGGAGTCTGGAAGATCCCTTGAAGTAGGAAATGACATCTCCCACCAATATCCTTGACTGGAAAATCCCATGGACAGAGGAACCTAGCAGGCTACAGTGCAGTGGGGTCGCAGAGAGATAAGACTGAGTGTGCACTTGCATACACACACNCCCCTGGGTCAGGAAGATCCTCTGGAGAAAGGAATGGCTAAGCAATCTAGCATTCTTGCCTAGAGAATTCCACAGACAGAGGAGCCTGGTGTGCTGTCATGGGGGAGCAGAGTCAGGCACGACTGAGTGATTAACACTTTCAATTGCATACCTATCTATCTAGCCAGAAATAGGGCTTTGTGCAGAATTGAATCAGTTATTAATGTTGACGTAATTGTGTATATAAACAAAGGGTGATTATAGGTCTGTCATGTTAGGAACAAGTGTTTCTTTGATCTGGCTAGCCACCACAGTCACTCAAAAATACTTTGCTACAAATTCAACCAAACCATAAGTTTCACATAGAGTGACTTACCAACATAGGTTGGTTAATTTCATGGATTGATGCAATCCTTCAAGTTGACCTAACAAAATAAACCAAGTTGACAGTATTTTAAGAAAATGCACTTATCCTGCCTTTCAAATTCTTTAAAAAATGCAGAGTATTGAGCCAAATAGTTAAACATTTTCTGATTTAAACTACTTAACTTCAAAATATATTTACATAAAAATGTAAAGATTCACATACACTATTTTGTTAATACTTTATTCCCTGTACTCATTATGCTTCTGATTTTCATGTCTTAGATGTTTTTGTTCATGTCTTTTAATGAGAAAGCTAAGATATTTAAATAAATGGAGGAAATTAGCCTAAAAGATGGTTCTGGTTATACCAAGTACATATTTTTAAAAATTTTATTTGAACATAGGCTAAATGCTAGATACTCTGAGATTTAAAACACAAAAGGAGGTAATTTCTGTGATGGTGTTTTGATGTGTAAATGTGGTGAAGCTTAACTATAATCCTCAGAACCCTCTTTTTAGGATGTATCTAGGATGAATCTAGGATGTGAAAATGTGCTAAAAAAGATAATCTCTTGTTGGGAGTTGGGACAAGGAAAAAAGGCTGCAGTCATTTTTAACTAAGTATATACCAACCAGTCCACCCTAAGGAGAGCAGTCCTGAGTGTTCATTGGAAGGACTAATGTTGAAGCTGAAACTCCAATACTTTTGCCACCTGATGCAAAGAGCTGACTCATTTGAAAAGATCCTTGTGCTGGGAAAGATTAAGGGCAGGAGGAGAAGGGGACAACAGAGGATGAAATGGTTGGATGGCATCACCGACTCGATGAACATGGGTTTGGGTAGACTCTGGGAGTTGGTGATGGACANTACTTTTGCCACCTGATGCAAAGAGCTGACTCATTTGAAAAGATCCTTGTGCTGGGAAAGATTAAGGGCAGGAGGAGAAGGGGACAACAGAGGATGAAATGGTTGGATGGCATCACCGACTCGATGAACATGGGTTTGGGTAGACTCTGGGAGTTGGTGATGGACAGGGAGGCCTGGCATGCTGTGGTTCATGGGGTTGCAAAGAGTCAGACACGACTGAGTGACTGAACTGAACTGAACTGAATACCTTCTCACAGTCAATCCAACAATAATCTAGATGCTCCAGTGAAGAGATTTTGCAGAAGTAACTAAAGTCTCTATCAATTGACTTTATATTAATCAAGGGAAGATTATTATGTATTAACCTGATTAAACAGGCGAAAGCCTTTTAAAAGAGAGCTGAATTTATCCCTAAACTCAGAGAATCCACAGAGTAAGAGAGTCAGCAATCCCACTCCAGTCTTGCCTGGATCTTCCTTCTTGACAGTTTTGTAGACAACAAAGTTTAGATCATGTCCACAGGGTTACAGTCTAATTATCACTGTTCAATTCAGTACAGCCATTCAGTCATATCCAACTCTTTGGGACCCCATTGACTGCAACATGCCAGGCCTCCCTGTTCCTCACCAACTCCTGGAGTTTACTCAAATTCATGTCCATTGAGTCGGTGATGCATTCCAACCTTCTCATCCTCTGTCATCCCCTTCTCCTACCACCTTCAGTCTTTCCCAGCATCAGGGTCTTTTCCAATCAGTCAGTTCTTCACATCATGTGGCCGAAGTATTGGAGTTTCAGCTTCAGAATGAGTGTTTCCAGTGAATATTGAGGACTGATTACCTTTAGGATGAACTAGCTGGATATCCTTGCAGTCCAATGGACTCTCTAGAGTCTCCTCCAACACCACAGTTCAAAAGAATCAATTCTTCGGTGCTCAGCTTTATAGCACTCTCACATCCACACATGGCTACTGGAAAAAACATAGCTTTGACTAGATGGAACTTTGTTGGCAAAGTAATGTCTCTGGTTTTTAATATGATGTCTAGGTTGGTCATAGCTTTTCTTCTAAGAAGTGTCCTTTAATTTCATGGCTACAGTAACCATCTGAAGTGATTTTGGAA
>SJYA01000431.1:54284-101886 GCA_006410615.1 Neotragus moschatus | reverse complement strand
CTTTGGCATTCCTTTCTTTGGGATTGGAGTGAAAACCAACATTTTCTAGTCCTGTGGACACTGCTGAGTTTTCCAAATTTTCTGGCATATTGAGTGCAGCACTTTCACAGCACCATCTTTTAGGATCTCAAACAGCTCACTGGAGTTCCATCACCTCCACTAGCTTTGCTTGCAGTGACCCTTCCTAAGGCCCACTTGACTTCGCATCCCAGGATGTCTGGCTCTAGGTGAGTGATTACACCATTGTGATTATCTCGTTCTTCTTAATATCTTCTGTTTCTGCTAGGTCCATACCATAACTGTCCTTTATTGTTGCCATCTTTGCATGAAATGTTCCCTTGGTATCTCTAATTTTCTTGAAGAGATCTCTAGTCTTTCCTATTCTGTTGTTTCCCTCTATTTCTTTGCATTGATCATTGAAGTAGGCTTTCTTATCACTCCTTGCTGTTCTTTGGAACTCTGCATTCAAATGGGTATATCTTTCCTTTTCTCCTTTGCCTTTAGCTTCTTTTGGTTGTTTCTTTGTTTTTCTCGGCTATTTGTAAGGCCTTCTCAGACAACCATTTTGTCTTTTTGCACTTCTTTTTCTTGGGAATGCTCTTGATCCCTGCCTCCTGTACAATGTCATGAACTTCTGTCCATAGTTGATCAGGCACTCTGTCTATAAGATCTAATCCCTTGGATCTAGTTCTCACTTCCACTGTATAGTCAATCATAAGGGATTTGATTTAGGTCATACCGGAATGTTCTAGTGGTTTTCCCTACTTTCTTCAGTTTAAGTCTGTATTTGGCAGTAATGGTTTCATGATCTGAGCCACAGATAGCTCCTGGTCTTGTTTTTGCTGACTTTATAGAGCTTCTCCATCTTTGGCTGCAAAGAATATGATCAATCAGATTTTGGTATTGACTATGTGGTGATATCCATGTGTAGTCTTCTCCTGTTTTGTTGGAAGAGGGTGTTTGCTATAACCAGTCCATTCTCTTGGCAAAATTCTATTAGCCGTTGCCCTGCTTCATTCTATATTCATGGCCAAATTTTCCTGTTGCTTCAGGTATTTCTTGACTTCCCACTTTTGCATTTCAGTCCCCTATAATGAAAAGGACATCTTTTTTGGGTGTTATTTCTAGAAAGTCTTGTATGTCTTTATAGAACTTTTCNGGCAAAATTCTATTAGCCGTTGCCCTGCTTCATTCTATATTCATGGCCAAATTTTCCTGTTGCTTCAGGTATTTCTTGACTTCCCACTTTTGCATTTCAGTCCCCTATAATGAAAAGGACATCTTTTTTGGGTGTTATTTCTAGAAAGTCTTGTATGTCTTTATAGAACTTTTCAACTTCACCTTCACATCATTACTGGTTGGAGCATAGACTTCTTGCCCACAGTAGTAGATAGAAACTCATGTGAGTTAAATTCACCCATTCTAGTCCATTTTAGTTCACTGATTCCTAATATATCAATGTTACTCTTGTAATCTCCTGTTTGACCACTTCCAATTTGTCTTGATAATTATCATTATACCTTCTTAACTGCCTGCTCTATAGACTATGTATTTGGTCAGCCATTCCCCCACAATTGCATAAGCCAATTCCTTGACATACATCTGTACATATTATCCTATTTGTTTTGCTTCTCTGGTTGAGCCCTGACTGATGCACTGCCAAAAAACATTTATTGAAACTAGTGCAATTACCAGAGATTGCTGTTAAAATAACTGCATTCTGTATATGTGTATATGAAAATTGCTACTTTAAAGTTCAAGCATGAAAAAAATTAATTTGTATAATAAATTTTGTTTTGTACAGAATGTCTGTGAGAATGCAAGTGAAATATGAACATTTTGAACAAGTATTCACTTGGTTTTATATTCAGTTCTCCTGAAGTAAAATGAAATGGGGAAATTATAGTTTTATACTGAAAAATTAAGTAAATGTGTTGAGTAAACAATAGACTGAGACAAAATCTCTATAACATTAATGCCTTGATATTCTTTGAATCAGTATTGTTGAAAAATCTAATATATTATATGGTAGTTGTAATATGTTTGTAGTTATGGTATTTTTCTATAGATAATCATTTGCTAATCAACCAATGTGTGTTTTTCATGAGAGAATTTAGGTCAATGATAGTCATCCTGTTTGTCCCAAGAGAGAATTCACAGGGCATGATAAAGAAAAACTTCTGAATTAGGATAGTTTGCTTTTGGTTTCTCCTTAGGACGATCTATTGTTGAAGGACAAATGAGGAACAGAGGTAGAAGACCATATCAATATTTATTTTTCTTAAAGTATGTGATCCCTATATTAGGAAATGTGCTAAGTTTAATAGTATAAAGTATTTGATATTTTTATAATTTTCATAGAAGATCTGTGTATACAATACCCACCAATGTGCCAGGAAACCCTGGAATCCGTAACAATCAACACATACTAAGTAGAGTGATCTGGACTCTTATTGTTATTGTTGATGCTGTACCTACTTAGGATAGAATAACTTAAAAATGCATTGACTGGGTATTATTTTAAGTACCATGGGGAAAATACAGATTAAAAACATGGATTTTCCTATGGCTGACTCATGTTGACTGATGTTGGGCAGAAACCAACACAATTCTGTAAAGCCGTTATTGTTCAATTAAAAATAAATTTAAAATTAAAAACAAACAAAAAGCATGGATTTTTATTTTAAGAAAAATACAATCTAAAGCTCTTTAGTTTTTACTCAAGAGTTCAGAAAATCTTATATTTAATTAATTAACTAATTGGTCATTTCTTTTATATGTATGTGATCTATTAACAAGAAAGTGATAGGAATAGCATAGACTTTGTTTTGGAAAAAACCTAGATTTTAGTAAGTAAATGAAATGATCACAAATTTAGATCATTGAAGAGATTCTTAGGAACGTAAGTAGAAATATGAGTCTTATATAATATGACATAACACAATACTGAAAACTAAATGTCTCTAGTGTTTACTAGAATTTTCATAAAAGTTGATGCTTAAGTACACAGAAATAATTTTTGATGAATTAATTAATTTATTTTTTTCATTTCTTAGCTATATAAAATCTAGATTCTCATTTTATTTTATGGAATGCCTTTAATTGTCAAAAGTTCTTGATCCTTACTCACCCAGAACCTAGGGATTATCCTTATAAATAAATGTCCTGTGGTTATCACCTTTTATAAAAGTGGTTTACCTTACAACAGAAAAGAACTAAAATGTGTTCTTGTACTTAGTCATGTCCACTTCTTTGTGACCCCATGAACTGTAGCCTGCAAGGCTCCTCTGTCCATAGGACTTTTCAGCCAAGAATACTGGAGAGGGTTACCATTTCCTCCTCTAGGGAGTCATCCTGGCCCAGGGATTGGACCCACATCTCCTGTGTCTCCTGCATTGCAGTCACATTTTTTACAACTGAGCCACCCAGGAAGCCCTAAAACATATTTTAGAACTCAGCATTTCTGTTTAATTAAACAGAAATTAAATAGAACTTATTCGAATTCAGCTTTTCCCATACAAGCTGTGTCATCTTGGACAGCTTATACAGCTTCACTAAACCTAATTTATTCAACTGTAAAATGGTGTTATTAACACCTACCTTGTCATTTTTATGTGAGCAATACATGGAGGAAAAACAGTACAAAACACATGGCACACTGCCTGGCACATGTGTGTCCTTAATAGCAATATTAGTCATTTTGATTGTTTATTACATTAGGAATATTATTACTATTGCTTCATGATATATATTAATACTTCTTTAAAACTAATTGACTATTTTACTTAAGATAAAATCCACAATCATTAGCATGGTTCGTAGGGCCCTATGTGACCTGGACATTGTTGCCTAATCCTCTGCCTCAATTTTGCCATTTTTACTCGGTTCCAGACACACTGGCTTAATTTTGGTTTCTTGAATGCAGCAGACTGTCTACCACAGGGCACTTCCACGTGCTGTTCCTGGGTATGATATTGTCCCTTTCTCTCTTTAATTTAGCTAATTGCTACCTATCCCCTAAGTTTCTGCTTAAAGGTAGTTTTAAGGGGGGAGAAAAGAAGTCTCTCTCCTCATTACCATGACCCTTCTTTCAGGTTTAGATGAAGAACACCTTATTTTAATTACTCAACTCAGTCCTTTCTCTGGCTTCATAGCATCTATTGTTAGATATAATTACATTTCTGTGATTTTTTAAAATAATAATTATTTTATAATTACCTTTCCTATGATCAATGTAGAATGTAGCTTCCATGACAGCAGAGTCATTACTCATTGACATGATTCCAAACCTACAATAGTCCTTGCTCTTAACAGAAATTAAATTAATATTTATCAAACAATTGGTTGTGTTATTCGTTAGACTAAAATCATTTTGAAAGCAAGCTGTGTATCATTTTATACCTCAGGGCCTTATATAATGCCTGACATGTATTAGGATCTCAAAAAACATTGGCAAAATAATTAAATAAATGAATAAGTACATGGCTCTATTGGAGAAGGAAATGGCAACGCATTCCAGTATTCTTGCCTGGAAAATCCCATGGACAAAGGAACCTGGCAGGCTACAGTCCATGGAGTCACAAAAGTCAGACAGCACTTGGTGACTAAAGCACCACAAATGCTTCTATAGTTTTCTCTTATTACATATAATAACTAGATAAGAAAAGGTNTGCACAACATACAGAAACAATGGGACAGAAAAGAATTTTGATAAACAGACTTTGCTAGGTGTTTCCACGTCCACTACCCCTAGTTCATACCGTGCTGTCGTTATCTATAGTGATATCTATGGTGTTCTTTTTCTGGGACAGATTTTTGATCTAAATATTTTATGTAGTTAATGGAGAGGTGAAAGAGAAAAAACTTCCTGACTTGTTTCTTAAAAATATTCAATCTAAAACAATCCTCATGCCAAAAAGATACATTTTGGGATGGCAAATTTTGCTCCTCTATGCTAATACAGTATCTCTTGAAAGTGATCTTCATTTAACCCTCCTCTCTTTTTTGGCTTCCATAAACAGAACTAGTGACTAGTATATTATCTGTGTAAAATGTTCTTTTAATATAGCAAAACACTGAAATATGATCATATTCTTAAATCTGATACTTACATTTCTAAAACTTTGTCCTAGTTACAATACCTAATTTTTATTCATTATCTACCTTATAATGGTAATTTTGTGACTTATAACAAGAAAATATATGTTCTTCTCCATTCTGGCACAGAATGCTGAAAATTCTTGGAATTTCCGAATGATAAGAACTGTGTCTTTGTATTACTAAAACTAACCAGTTTAAACTTATTAACCATGTTAATGGGTTACTTTTGGAGAGTCCTTGAGGATCTCCCAGGGGAACCAACCAAGTGATTAAAGTTTGGAATTTTCATCACTCTCTCACATCTTCTGGGGAAGGGAAAGGTAATGTTTGAATGAATCACTAAAGGCAAATGATTGAATCAGTCATGCCTAGGTAATGTAGATTTCATAAGAAGATCTAAAAGGATTAGGTTTGGAGAGCTCCAGGTTGCTGAGGCAGAATGGATTCATGTGGTAGGAGAGTGGCAAGTGTCCTGTGGTTGGGACCCTGTCAGACTCTGCCTTATACATTTCTTCACCTAGCTATTCATTTGCATCTCTTAATGTCCTTTGTGGCAAAGTAGTAATCTAGTAGCTAAACTGTTTTCCTGACTTCTGGAGCAGCTCTACCTAATTAATTGGACCCAGGGTCGGGATAGTGGAAATCTCCAGGCCCAAGGAAGTGTGGAGGAAACTTGATTTATAACTGGTCAGTCAGAAGCACAGGCAATAACTTGGACTTGCAGTTTGCATCTGAAACGAAGGAGAAGACAGTTTTGTGATATTGAACCACTAACCTGTAGGATCTGAAGTTAACTCCAGATAGCATCAGAACTGAGTGTATTGTGGAATACCCAGCTGATGTCACAGAATTCCTTGATGTAGGGAAAAAACAAATCCCAAAAATCCCACATATTTGGTGACCAGAATTGAAGAATTGAAAATAGTGCTTGAATATACAGGAAAGAGGTTTTTTTTTTTCCTAAATGATATTTAAACATTTTTTAAAAGTAATGATCGTAGACTAAGAAGACTATTAAAAATTAAGAAATTACTGTACCACTAAAATCACTCAATAAATATTAAATCAATGACATTGCAAATGATTATTGGATAATGATGGTTGTCAAATACATTAGTGGTATAACACTCTATATGGTATGTGATACCAGTTTTATCAATGAATACTAGTATATAAAGAATTACTTCACCAACATCTGTGAATACATTTATCTTTCTTAATTTTGTTTCCAATTTTTAAAATTAGGAATCTGTATATATTAAAGACTTTCTTTCATCAAATCATTCTGAAAATTACCAAGAGCATACTTACAGATCTTTTTTGACTTAGGAGGGGGTTATACCCCGATACAGCATTAATATTTTGAAATTATCATAAATTGAAAATGCATATAGTACACCTACCTACTGAACATCATACTTAGCCTAACCTACCTTAAACATGCTCAGACCACTTATATTAGCCTATAATTGGGCAAAATCATATAACACTAATTTTGCTTTATACTAAAGTGCTAAATATCTCATGTGATTTAAAGAATACTGTACTGAAGGTGTTTAGATATATACTTTTTGAAATTCATCTTCAGCTTCATTTTCTTAGGATGCACAGTTCTTTGTTACCAGGTGGTCTTAAGTAGGGAAAATTCTAGTATTACGTGCATGCTATACCTGGAACTATTTTTCTTCTCTACACTTACTGTTCTAGTCTACTCAAGTTTGAATACAAAATGTCATAGACTGAGTTGCTTAAATAGCACAAATCTGTTTCTCACAGTTCTAGAGGTTGGGGAGTCCAAAATCAAGGTGCCAGATAATTTAGTACCTGGTGGTTCCTCTCTTCTTGGCTTGCAGAAGTCTGCTTTTTGTTGTGTGCTCACATGGTGAAGATAGAGCTCTGGTTCTCTTCCTCTTCTGTTTAGGGCACCAATCCTATCTGATTATGGCTGTACCCTATGTCCTCATTTAATTTGAATTACCTCCTAAAGGCCCTATCTCCATATACAGTTGCATTCAAAGTTAGACTTCAGCATATAAATTTTAAGGAAACACAATTCAGTCCATAGCATTTACCATCAATTATTCATCTATTTATAAAAATTGACTGAGTACCTAGGGTTACACAGGGAACAGAGGGTACAAGTCTAAATTACAAAGGCTCCCAGAATGAAAGGAACACACATTCTTGAAGGAAAGAGAAGTACATCAACAAATAATGGATAGAGTCTGATAAATGCTATAACAGAATTATTTACAATACACTTTCAAAAACAATGAGTAATTGTTTGTTTACTGAAAAGTGACATTGTTCCTAGTATTTGAGAATAGGTATAGACTTCCCTCATAGTTCAGTTGGTAAAGAATCTGCCTGAATGCAGGAGACATGGGTTCGATTCCTGGATTGGGAAGATCCCCTGAAGAAGGAAATGGCAATCCACTCCAGTATTCTTGCCTGGCAAGTCCCATGGACAGAGAAGCCTGGTGGGCTACAGTCCTTTGGATCGCAAAAGTCGAACACAACTTAGCGACTAAACCATCACCATAGCAAATTAAGAGGCACATATTGCAAAACAGGTCGTGGAAGGTAAAATGGAAAAAAGAAATAGAGTATGACATGTTTGGAGATTCCTGTGTTGATTATTACGTTTAAAGCATTTGTGTGTGTGTGCTAAGTCGCTTCAGTCATGTCCAATTATTTGTGATTCTATGGACTGTAGCCTTCTAGGCTCTTCTGTCCATGGGATTCTCCAGGCAAAAATGCTGGAGTGGGTTGCCTTGCCCTTCTCCAGGGGAACTTCCCAACCCAGGATCAAACCCAGGTCTTCTGCTTTATAAGCAGTTTATTTACCATCTGAGCCACTAGGGGAACCCACATTTTAGTATAGTTATAGTTTAAACTGTATTGAACACAATATTATCTAGTTCAATCAAGAATATTGGAAATCCAGGGGCAAATTTCAATGTAGGATATGAAGTTGGAAGGCTGTGTGGATTGGATAAAGGTTATGTGCATGAGAGAACTGCAGAACTCTACGGCCTCAAAAGTACAAGTTTGTTACTCTATACTTTCTAGACTCAGACTGCTCTTCCAAGCTACATGATTTCATTCTCCAAGATCTACAGCAGTGAAAACTTCTAAAATCCTAGTTAGAAATTTTATAATCTAACAACTTTTGTTTTTCTGAAAACTTTCCATAATTTCTAATCTATAGTTCTTTACTTTGTTCTTATATATTTGCACTCTATCCTTCATATGTATCTTTATTCATTCAATGAATATTTATTGAACATCTACTATTCAGGTAACTTTCTAGTGTCTTGTTACACAAAATTTAAATACATGCCCTCAAAAATATTGTGTTCTTTCTTGAAGGAGGTAGTCAAGTTCAGGAACAGAATGTAAAGAATTTCAAAGCTCTGCTGCTGCTGCTGCTGCTGCTGCTAAGTTGCTTCAGTCATGTCCAACTCTGTGCGATCCCATGGATGGAAGCCAACCAGGCTCCCCCATCCCTGGGACTCTCCAGGCAAGAGCATTGGAGTGGGTTGCCATTTCCTTCTCCAATGCAGGAAAGTGAAAAGTGAAAGTGAAGTTCCTCAGCTGTGTCTGACTCTTAGAGATGCAATGGACTGTAGCCCACCTGGCTCCGCCAGCCATGAGATTTTCCAGGCAAAAGTACTAGAGTGGGGTGCCATTGCCTTCTGTGTTCAAAATTCTAGTCCAGACTTTATTCCAACATCATAATACTCAGTTATTTCATGTATATCTGGCCCATANTTCCTCAGCTGTGTCTGACTCTTAGAGATGCAATGGACTGTAGCCCACCTGGCTCCGCCAGCCATGAGATTTTCCAGGCAAAAGTACTAGAGTGGGGTGCCATTGCCTTCTGTGTTCAAAATTCTAGTCCAGACTTTATTCCAACATCATAATACTCAGTTATTTCATGTATATCTGGCCCATATTAGAAGACAAAGAACTGCAATCTGGGTCAAGAAGTCCCTCAATCTAAAGAACAAAGAATTCTCTATTCACCTTTTAAGAAGTTTTGTTTGAATGTTTGAGAAAATTGAGCACACATTTTTCAAATGGCTGATATCGCCATAGAACACATTTCTTTCTTTCTTTCCTTAAGTGAAAGAAATGATAGTTTCAGTTAAAAACACATATTTTATTTTTTTCTCTAATTTTCATTATTACCATATGGCACTGAATATATTCCACTGTGTTCATTTCTGAATGCAGTTTAAATTGTGTTCTTTTTAACCTTCAGTTCAGTTCAGTTGCTCAGTCAAGTCTGACTCTTTGTGACCCCATGAATCACAGTACGCCAGGATTCCCTGTCCATCACCAACTCCTGGAGTTCACTCAAACTCACGCCCATCAAGTCAGTGATGCCATCCAGCCATCTCATCCTCTGTGGTCCTCTTCTCCCTCTGCCCCCAATCCCTGCCAGCATCAGAGTCTTTTCCAATGAGTCAACTCTTCGCATGAGGTGGCCAAAGTACTGGAGTTTCAGCTTTAGCATCATTCCTTCCAAAGAAATCCCAGGGCTGATCTCCTTCAGAATGGACTGGTTGGATCTCCTTGCAGTCCAAGGGACTCTCAAGTCTTCTCCAACATCACAGTTCAAAAGCATCAATTCTTTGGCGCTCAGCCTTCTTCACAGTCCAACTCTCACATCTATACATGACTACAGGAAAAACCATAGCCTTGATTATACGGACCTTAGTCGGCAAAGTAATGTCTCTGCTTTTGAATATGCTATCTAAGTTGGTCATAACTTTTCTTTAGGGATAATCTTTTACTGATGATTTCCAACTTAAAATCAATTCCAACCTAATAATCTTCTAAATATATCCATTAGAAAGTTCAGTTTGTTCATGATTAAATCAATTTGATGTTCTTATCTGAAAGATTTTTATATTTTTTAAAATAGAGGATTTTGTCTTAAGCTTATTAGATTTTAGCACACCAATTTTACATTACTAAAATGCTTTGATTTTTAAAGCATCAGACAGTAATGCAAAGATTTTCAGGTCAAGCAAAATATGTGCCATTTTTAATGTAATTTGGGTGAAATGAGATACAATTTCTTTAGCTCATAGTCTTAGTAGAATATTTCAGTAATGTTTTTATTCAAGTTTGGTGGCTACAATTTATCAGTTGATGAGTGAACTATATGTTAGCTTTGTTTAGTAATAAAGCTAGGTTTAATTATATAGCAGAAAACACTATTGGAGAAATAAAATGACCAGTAAGTAGCCTTACTAATGTATTTTCATAGGAGAGTATAGAATGCTTATTATTTAACACACATATCTGTTAGATTTCCATACCATCAAAGATTAGCCTTATTGATAATCCATGGCATCCTACCACATCTGGCATCTGACCCCATTTCATTGGTTGTTACTCCAACTGCTCCCTTCAACACTTGTCTCTTGTTCTCCTACTTGCAATAGGTGAATTTATTCATCAGTGATATCACTGAATACCAGAGAGCTCTAGTTGTGGTGTGAGCCTCAAGGATTTTCAGAGTATTTCTCTTTTGGCAGAAGGCAAAGAGGCTAACTCTTCTGGTCAGAGATAGAGACTAGGGGAATAAAGAGAAAAGCAATATCCCAATGAAATTGGCTGTGCGGGGATCAAAACATGAATTCTGTATGTCCTTTTTACAGTTAGAATCTGTCTGCAATGCAGGAGACCTGGCTTCAATCCCTGCATCAGGAAGATCTCCTGGAGAGTGAAATGGTAACCCACACTCCACTATTCTTGCCTGGGAAATCCCATGGACAGAAGAGCCTGGCAGGCTAGAGTCCCTGGGGTTGCAAGGATAAGACATGACTTAGTGACTAAACCACCATCACCANCTGCTTTTTAATGTTTTCCATAGCTTTGCTTCCAAGGAACAGGAGTCTTTTAATTTTGTGCCTGCAGCTACCATCTGAGATGACTTTGGAGTCCAGGAACATAAAGTCTGTTGCTGTTTCCATTGTTTCTCCACTTTTTACCATGAAGTGATGGGATCAGATGCCATAATCTTACCTTTTTGAATGTTGAGTTTTAAGTCAGCTTTTCCACTCTCCTCTTTTACATTCGTAAAGAGGCTCTTTAGTCCCTCTCCACTTTGTGCCATAAAGGTGGTTTCATCTGCATATCTGAGGTTACTGATATTTCTCCCAGCAATTTTGATTCCAGCTTGTCCTTCACCCAGCCCAGCATTTCACCAGATGTACTCTGCATATAAGTTATATAAGCAGGGTGACAATATATAGCCTTGATATACTCCTTTCCCAATTTGGAACCAGTCTGTTGTTCCAAAGTCTGTTGTAACTGTTGCTTCTTGACCTGCATACAGGTTTCAGAGGAGGCAGGTAAGGTGGTCAGGTATTCTCATCTCTTTAAGGATTTTGCACAGTTTGTTGTGATCCACACAGACAAAGGCTTAGTATAGTCAATGAGGCAGAAGTAGATGTTTTTCTGGAATTCTCTTTTTTTTTCTATGATCCAGTGGATGTTGGTAACTTGATTTCATGTTTCTCTGCCTTTTCTACATCCAGCTTGAACATCTGGAAGTTCTTGGTTCACCTACTGTTGAAGCCTCACGTAAGCCTCAAATGAGAGCAATTGTGAGGTAGTTTGAACATTCTTTGATTTTGCCCATCTTTGGTACTGGAATAAAAACTGATCTTTACCACTCCTGTGGCCACTGCTGAGTTCTTCAAATTTGCTGACATATTGAGTGTAGTACTGTAATAGCATCATTTTTTAGAATTTGAAATAGCTCACCTGGAATTCCATCACCTCCATTAGTCTTGTTCATAGTGATTCTTCCCAAGGCCCACTTGAATTCACACCCCAAGATGTCTGGCTCTAGGTGAGTGATCACACCATTGTGATTGTCTGGGCTGTGAAGATCTTTTTTGTACAGTTCTTCTGTGTATTCTTGCCGCCTCTTCTTAATACCTTCTGCTTTTGTTAGGTTCATACCATTTCTGTCCTTTATTGTGCCCTCTTTGCATGAAATATTCCCTTAGTATCTCTTTTTTTTTTGAAGAGAGCTCTAGCCTTTTCTCTTCTATTGTTTTCCTCTATTTCTTTGCATTGATCACTTCTCTTCCCTGCTATTCTTTGGAACTCTGAATTCAGATAGATGCATCTGTCCTTTTCTCCCTTGCCTTTCACTTCTCTTCTTTCCTCAGCTATTTGTAAGGCCTCCTCAGACCGTTGTTTTGCCTTTTTTTATTTATTTTTCTTGGGGATGGTTTTGATCACTGCCTCCGTATAATGTCATGAACCTCCATCTACGGTTCTTCAGGCACTCTGTCTATCAGATCTAATCCCTTGGATCTATTTGTTTCTTTACTGTGTCATGGTAAATTATTTGATTTAGGTCATACCTTAATGGCCTAGTGGTTTTCCTACCTTCTTCAATTTATGTCTGAATTTGGTAATAAAGATTTCATGATCTGAGCCACAGCCAGCTCCTGGTCTTGCATTTTACTGACTGTATAGAGCTTCTCCATCTTCTACTGCAAAGGATGTAATCAATCTGATTTCAGTATTGCCCATCTTGTGATATCAATATTTAGAGTCATCTTTTGTGTTGTGTCACTATGACCAGTGCATCTCTTGGCAAAACTTTGTTAGCCTTTGCCCTGCTTCATTTTGTACTCCAAGTCCAAACTTTTCCACTTCACCCAAAACTCTCTGAGATGCAATATGGTGCTGGAATTTAGAGGTTTGATTTTGTCAATAATATTTCTGTTTGCTACATTCAGAGATGTAATTTGTTATANCCAGTGCATCTCTTGGCAAAACTTTGTTAGCCTTTGCCCTGCTTCATTTTGTACTCCAAGTCCAAACTTTTCCACTTCACCCAAAACTCTCTGAGATGCAATATGGTGCTGGAATTTAGAGGTTTGATTTTGTCAATAATATTTCTGTTTGCTACATTCAGAGATGTAATTTGTTATACACACACACACACACACACACACACATATGACTGAAAGAGGGTGTGAGTCTGGCTGCTCACTGCTCAAAAGCCAATAAACAGGCCAGGTTGGTGTAAAGGAGATTTTGCTTTATTTCAGATGTCAGAAACTGTGGAGGGGAAGGGCAGCAAGTCTATCCAAAGGTCAACTGCCTCTCCCACCTTGCCACTGGTGACCAATGGGGCAAGAGCTTTTCTAGACAGAAGAGAGGAGGCAGCTACATACAGAAACAGCTTAGTCAGCTCTGATAGTCATCTTCAGATTGACTATTGGTGGTCTGACCAGCATCATCTCGATAGTTTTAGGTAGCTAAACTCCAGGCTGTGGGTGAGAAAGATCCCCNAAATTGATGTTTTCAAACTATGGCGTTGGAGAAGACTCTTGAGAGTCCCTCGGGCAGCAAGGAGATCAAAGCAGTCAATCCTACAGGAAATCAACCCTGACTAGTCATTGTAAAGACTGGTGCTGAAGCTGAAGCTCCAGTACTTTGTTCACCTGATACAAAGATCTGACTAATTGGAAAAAACATGAGACTGGGAAAAATGACAGCAAGAGGAGAAGGGGAAAACAGAGGATGAAATGGTTGGGCGGCATCACTGACTCAATGAAAATGAGTTTCAGCAAATTCATGTTTAGTGATATAGTGAAGGATAGGGAAGCCTGGTGTGTTGCAGTCCATTGGATCACAAAGAATTGGACATGATTTAGCTACTGAACAACAACAATCACTGTATACTTAAGAAATTGAGTACTACCTATGACACAGTAGCACACTGTCTTTATTGTTTGCTTTTTGAGAATAGAAAAAACTTAAAATGTTGTTTATAATATAAATGAACACAAAATTACAAATATATGTATTTAGTAATGGATTCAACTTGAGGNTAGCTACTGAACAACAACAATCACTGTATACTTAAGAAATTGAGTACTACCTATGACACAGTAGCACACTGTCTTTATTGTTTGCTTTTTGAGAATAGAAAAAACTTAAAATGTTGTTTATAATATAAATGAACACAAAATTACAAATATATGTATTTAGTAATGGATTCAACTTGAGGAGGTCTTTACTAAAGTTATAAAATTGTGAAAAATAATTAAAGAAAATTGTAAAATAGTTTTTTATATCACTTTGCTTTAAAGGTTGTCTCATGGAATAAGGGAAAATGCAGATTGAAACTACCAAAAAGCTTTTATGCATACCAGATGCTAGGATGAACACAGTTCTTTTCAAATCCCAGAGAAATTACAATTTAAATAGCTTACAAAATTTATACTTCATTGAAAAATACTGACTCTGTAGAATAGATATATGAGGGAAAATGTATGCACTTAAAAAAAATGAAACTAGAGAAGTATCTCATTGAATTTTTTTCAATATAAAGAATTTTAATCTCTGTTATATGTATAAAGTAGCATATTTCATTTATTTTATTAAAGGGTAATGCTTGATTTTCCACTTGCTATATAGTTTCAGGATTTTGCTATTGAGTATTTGGTAAGCTATATAGCATTTTATTTAAACTCATATAATGGCATTCTCTTATATGGATTTTAATTTATAGAGAAGAAAAATGTATACTGTATCTCTTTTTTGTTTGTTTATTTTTCAAATTTATTCCCCTCTTTTTTTCTGAAAGGTTTACTCAGATTTGCCTTGGTAACATACTTTCTTCAGTGGATACTATCATGCATGAGTTTCATGGACACTACACTTCACGGAAAAAATAAAAATAAAAACTAAGAATTTGTTGAGCAAAAATTTACAAAGATAATTAGCAGAGTTAAGTACATCATTCTTCATATTTTTCCTGGCCCAAAGAGAACGGTGCCCAGACTGAGACTGGTTGAACTACACACTCCATGGACAGGATTATGGTAAAGAAAGATTTCTCAAATGATCTAAGTATTTTAGATCATTTCTAAAAGGGAGAAGAAAAGATCTATGTAACTTTGTAACAAAGGAGGCTCCTTGTGTGGAATTAGTAACCTTGTTAGAAGGAGGAAGCCCTTCAAGATGCAGACTCTGATATTAGCCTATAATTGACTCAGTTAGAAGTACTTTGTCAGCTTTCAGCCTATGTTTTAAGTTACTAGAAAGGATGAAAGAAGCAAGTTCTATTGTATTTGTCTTTCTAAAATCACAGTATTGATGATTTGTCAAACGAGCTGTATTTTTCTGATTCTGGCGCAAACCAAGGAATGTCTCTGTCATTAGGTAGCTTTCATTCTCCTGAAGGAAAAAAAACACAGGAGTATTAATTAATTAGTATATGACTAAAGGAATAATTAGTAAATCACTAAATATAATGTAGTACAAATTGCTTTGCACATAGTTAAAATCAGATAATGTGGGAAAAGAAATGTTACTAGGTAACTGCTTGTTTAAGTGGCATACCAGAGACTGTTAGTAATCAGCAACACTCTTGTTTTTCTCTCCAGTCTGGGAAAACCACTAAGCTATATTTTCCAACCTCTTTTCTTTAGTGTGGTTATATAACTGAATTCTGGCCAATGGAATCAGAGAAAATTGATGAACTCTATCTGGTTTATAAAAGGACCCTGTGCAATTCTCTACAGACTCTCTTCCCTATAGTAATATAGGCCAGATACAGAAGAGTCGAGGTGGAGGAAATGTAGGAGCTTCTGTAAGCCCTATAAGATACTGGAGTCACTAAATTGAAGAAGCACCTTGAAAATTCATGGGACTGATCAAATTCTTAGCATGTGCACATATACACATAAACACGCCTATAGAATTGGTGAATTAAGCAGAATATATAGGTGAGAAATAAACCTCATGTGTGTGTTTCTGTGTGTGGGGGGGATTGTAAGCTTGAGACTGGACTTTTTTTGGTATGGCAAATGATTATATAATGACATGAATTTAAATTCATGATCAAATAAAGGAACCATCCATATAAAAATCATAGGTAAGGGATTTCTCAGAGGTGGAGAAGGACAATCTATGTAAAATCAATGTAAAGAAGACTGACTGGTGGGGTGAGCAAAGNAGACTGGACTTTTTTTGGTATGGCAAATGATTATATAATGACATGAATTTAAATTCATGATCAAATAAAGGAACCATCCATATAAAAATCATAGGTAAGGGATTTCTCAGAGGTGGAGAAGGACAATCTATGTAAAATCAATGTAAAGAAGACTGACTGGTGGGGTGAGCAAAGGGTGAGCTAGCATGCAATGAGGCCAGAGAATCGGTGGAATTATATTACAGGCCAAAGCAGTGTATCAGTATGATTTTATTGTAAATGTGAGGAAATCTCATTGAAAAATTATAAACAAGAGGGTAATACTCCAAGCAATATTTCTAAAATATCATTTTTATCCTATTGTGGATAGGATAAACGGAACTGTTGAGATACAAAATAAAAAACTATTCGGGGTGCTATGGTAGTAGTCCAAATGAGAAATAAGGATGGTTTGGTCTAGATGGTCTTAGTAGAGACTGAAACCAGTGGATGGATTTTATATTCACTTTAGAAGTATAACCAATAGAATTAACTAGGACTTCCTTGGTGGTCCAGGGGCTACTCTGCACTCCCAATGCAGGAGGCTTAAGTTGGATTCCTAGTCAGGGAACTAGATACCATGTGCCACAACTAAGTATTTACATGCTTCAACTAAAGATCCCTCATGCTGCAACTGAGACATGGCACAGCTAATTAAACAAATAAATATTTAAAAAATTAGGTTCTGCTAGTGAACTGAACCTGTCATAGATTTTGGGCTTGGCCAGCTGATTATATAATGGTGTGGTTTACCAGGGTGGAAAAAATGAAGAAAGATCAGATTGGGAGTGGGAATTGTTTAAGCATTCTGCTTTTCACATGGTAAGTTTTAGGTGCTTATTGATCATGCATCTGAGGATGCTAAGTGGACAGCTGGACACTGTATAAACATCTTGAGCTGAAGAGAAGACAGATTTGGAGAGAGATATTCGGGATTCATTGACAAGTGTAGTAACTGATGAGAAAGTTGAATGAGGTCACAGGTGGAGAGTGTGCAGATAGTGAAAAGGTGACAGGGAAAAAACCCAGGAGACACTTCAACACTCAGAAGTCAAGCAGAAGATGACAAGCTGGCAAATGAGCTTGAAACGAGTAGCCAGTGAGTTAGAAAGGACATTTCTTATGGCAGATAGAGATGTTTTTCTAGAATGGCTAAGAAGGCTAAACGCTATTCAGGAGCCAAGTAAAGTAAAATCAGAGAAGTGACCATCAAATTTCACAAGGGTAGACACTCACGGTATCTTTCATAGGTAGGTTTTTTAGTGTTTGGTGATGAAACAATGGTGTGGGTTAGGAAGACAAGGCCATGTGAGGAAGTGTAAATAGCAACAAGTTACTACTCCTTTTAAGGAGCAATGATGTGCAGGATAATGAAAAAGTGGTAGATGGTGGCAGAATGATAACAAGAAAAAAATGTATGAGTATCTTAAGGAATGCTTGTATGTTGAAGAGAATATAGGCAAAGGTAAAAATTGGGGGAGAAATATCCTGGGGAGTGTAAAATTGTCAGAATTCAGTCATAGCAGATGACTTCTACAGCGCAAATGGGGAATAGACTTTGGTGCAAATAGGTCATTTACTTCACTGTAGCAAGAGGAAAGAACTAGTTTACCAATAATTTGACCATATAATGATGATCTAGAGAGATATTTCCATAGTTGCTACTGAGATTTAGAAAGCTGCTCTAGTATTTCCTTTATGAAACCTGCGTCTTCAGTTCTTACTTTAAATCTTTGTATTACCCCATATTCTGCCAATACATTTTAGTTTTCTTTAGTTAACTAACTCTTTTGTTTTGTAAAGAAAACTCCAACAGATAAAATATCAGTGCTATGTGAAGATACCAGTCTTCATGAAAGTTTGAGAAGCATTGAGTAGAAGGATATTTTTGTACTCAAATATCTTCTCAAGCTTCCTCAAACAGATTCACAGATTCCAGAACTAAAGGATATTCATCAGGGTCTCAAAGACTACATGATTACAGAAAGCTCATCATTGATGTGAACTGTAAAGATAGTCAGGGTAAGGTGAGTAGATGTTAAGCAATGGACTAATTATCTTTTCCCTCTCTCCATTTCTATAGGTAAGAAATAGTTCCCAGCCTCTTTTATGACAATAATGGAAGTTATTTTGCATATAAAATATTTTTCTGTGATCAAGGTTGATATTTTAATGTAAATAAAGTCAGGAGAATTGAAATTCTTTAGGGCACTGCTTTTTTTCCCATTACTTTAGCTATGGAACTGATTCAGTGAATGCAAACATGCAAAAACATATTCTGTAAAGTTAAAAATTGAACAGATTTGCTTAAATTAAGAATGAGTATACACAAACCCAACTTTGGTTAGCTTCTCTCTCAACCCTACCCATAGACTGCATAAACTTGGGGCTCTATTGGAGAAAATGATTTGGAAAACCACAGATCTATATAGTAGAAGGAATTTATCTATCGATTTATCTATCTATCATCCATCTATCTACTTTCCAAATGTTAAAAAAAAATAACACAAGTGATATTTTGAATGTGTTACAGTATGAGTAGGTTCCTTGATCAAAATGCAAATCAGAACTGAAAGTGCTTAGTGAATTTGCTTCTGATTATACAACTATAAACTATAATTTGGTGGTTTGAATACATGCTCAAAGCCTTAAATTAAGTAGTATCCACCAATTCAACAAATCATATGGATCATTACATGCTAATTATGTGCATTTTAACTTTATTACTTGTATTATTTTTCTTTTTGTGTGGATGCAGAATAGCAGTGTCCAAACAAATGTGTGGGTGATAATACTGGTATGTCATTATCTCAATGATGAGTAAGGTTGATTCAAGACAAGATGGGCTGGATCTCCTCCTCCCTGACTATTTATTGTCTGTGCTTCAAAATATGTGCTCATTAACAGTGAGTTTTTCAGATGGGGAAGAACTTTATTTAGTCAAGAGTACATTAAGCACAACCTATCAAATTATTTTTTATACATTTTATGATGAGTGCATTTGCCTCCTAAGAGAAAGTTTTATATGGGCATGAACCCTTATTGCTCAGTTATCTTCAAAAAAGGTTATAAAAGTTAGAGGGGTTAAGAATTGCATTCTTAAGATAATTAGCTACAGCATTTATTTAAAAAATAGCTAAATCAACATGCCCACTCTTATATATAGAACCATTCATCAGAGAACAGATGGTCCCCTAAAAGTGAAACTAAACAATTCTCAAAACATGACAATCCATTTATCTTAATGTGAACATCCTCTAGCAGATATTAAAAAAAAAAAAAAGCAAGGCAGATTCATAACTTTTGTAGTGTATTATACATGCTCTTGAGATCCAAGAAAGCATGTTTAATAATATGATTCATATTGGTAAATGCTACATGAAAATGTATATTAAAACAATGCTTAAATATTTTGATTATATTCAAAGCTGCATTAGTAGGAATGATAACATTTATCATCAATATTTCTTTAAGCTTTCTATTCTGTTGTGTGGCAAAAATTATCTGAAATTCCATTCTGAATATCTCTATTTGCCTAGATATTTGAAATCTGGGTATCTTTTGTGGAGCTGCATACTTTTACATTAAATTAAATAGTAAACATATGTGTCTTCTATTTTATCTTTTTGTAATTCATACATTCATGTTTCTATTATTTAGTAAGTAGTTGTTGGACAACTGCTATGAATTATACCAGGAAATGGAAATAAATAGCTAAATCAGTGGTCTTTACTTCTACCCTTACAGTCTTATAGTGTAAGAGGGTAGAGACACACTTATAAACATATCACAACAAATGAAATAAGAATTGAAATATGGTGGGGAAATATACATTGGAAATATCATCTAATGTTACTTCCTCTCCTTATTTACAACTTCTTGGTACCTTCCAGCGCTCCCTCCTTTTCCTTCCCCTCGGGCTATAAATTGGCTTCTTCCTGATTTTTGAGTTGTAAAAATATAGTTTCTGAAGAAAAGGAAAAGGACTTTCCAAGGGCTTTCCAAGGACTGGGAGACACCCAGTATAGAAGAGCAGGTCCTACCTAGGAAAGGATTTTCTGTATTGGAGGAAGGAAGGAGCTGGAAAGAATATGATAAGATTAGGTGGTTATTGGTCATTGTGAATGGGTATTCTTCTGAGTCTCTAGGAGAGCTAATCTACCAGAGTCAGAGATGAGCAAATAGATTCCGTAGATCCATTCATGAGATCTGAGAGTAAAAGGAGACTGCACTACTGCACACCTTGCCCAGTTATAATATTAGGCATTTGTGCTGATCTCAGATAAATACTGATTGTGTGTTATGCTAAGTAGACAAGGCAGGCAGGCTTATGGAGTTCCCCTAGATACACATATGATACTATAGCAATAATCATTCACTCGTTTATTTTTTTATTTACTTATTCATTCATTTTTATATTTATTCAATAAATGTTCCAGAAACTCTTCCTGACACTTGGGATATGTAGATTTCAATAGGCAGAATTCTAAGATGGCCCCCAATGACATTTGACCTTATATGATTCCCTCCCTTTGAGTGAAAGAGAAAGCTGTATGTAATGAGATATCATTCAGGTGACTATGTTACGTAAGCAAAGGCAAAGTATATGGATGGGCTTAACCTAAATTACACAAGCGCTTGAAAACACAGTTTTATACAGCTGGTAGCAGAAGCAGAAAATATAGAGAACCGAAGCATGGGAAGAGTTTGACAAATTTTGCTGACCTGACAATGGAAAGAGTCATAGGGCAAGGAGTGAGGGCAACTTCTAAAAGCTAAGAGTGGCCTCTGCTGACAGTCAGCAAGGAATTGGGGGTTTTATTCCTATGACTGAAAGGAACTGATTTTTGCCAACAATCTGAACAAGCTTGGAAACACATTTCTTACCCTATCCTCTGGGTAAGAGCCCAGCCCGACTGACTGACACCTTGGTTTTGGTTTTGTAAAACCCTAAGCAGAGAATCCTGCCAAGTTCCTCCAGACTTTTGAACTATAGAACTACAAGATAATGTTGTAAGTCACTAAAGTTNGGGTAGAGACACACTTATAAACATATCACAACAAATGAAATAAGAATTGAAATATGGTGGGGAAATATACATTGGAAATATCATCTAATGTTACTTCCTCTCCTTATTTACAACTTCTTGGTACCTTCCAGCGCTCCCTCCTTTTCCTTCCCCTCGGGCTATAAATTGGCTTCTTCCTGATTTTTGAGTTGTAAAAATATAGTTTCTGAAGAAAAGGAAAAGGACTTTCCAAGGGCTTTCCAAGGACTGGTAGACACCCAGCATAGAAGAGCAGGTCCTACCTAGGAAAGGATTTTCTGTATTGGAGGAAGGAAGGAGCTGGAAAGAATATGATAAGATTAGGTGGTTATTGGTCATTGTGAATGGGTATTCTTCTGAGTCTCTAGGAGAGCTAATCTACCAGAGTCAGAGATGAACAAATAGATTCCGTAGATCCATTCATGAGATCTGAGAGTAAAAGGAGACTGCACTACTGCACACCTTGCCCAGTTATAATATTAGGCATTTGTGCTGATCTCAGATAAATACTGATTGTGTGTTATGCTAAGTAGACAAGGCAGGCAGGCTTATGGAGTTCCCCTAGATACACATATGATACTATAGCAATAATCATTCACTCGTTTATTTTTTTATTTACTTATTCATTCATTTTTATATTTATTCAATAAATGTTCCAGAAACTCTTCCTGACACTTGGGATATGTAGATTTCAATAGGCAGAATTCTAAGATGGCCCCCAATGACATTTGACCTTATATGATTCCCTCCCTTTGAGTGAAAGAGAAAGCTGTATGTAATGAGATATCATTCAGGTGACTATGTTACGTAAGCAAAGGCAAAGTATATGGATGGGCTTAACCTAAATTACACAAGCACTTGAAAACACAGTTTTATACAGCTGGTAGCAGAAGCAGAAAATATAGAGAACCGAAGCATGGGAAGAGTTTGACAAATTTTGCTGACCTGACAATGGAAAGAGTCATAGGGCAAGGAGTGAGGGCAACTTCTAAAAGCTAAGAGTGGCCTCTGCTGACAGTCAGCAAGGAATTGGGGGTTTTATTCCTATGACTGAAAGGAACTGATTTTTGCCAACAATCTGAACAAGCTTGGAAACACATTTCTTACCCTATCCTCTGGGTAAGAGCCCAGCCCGACTGACTGACACCTTGGTTTTGGTTTTGTAAAACCCTAAGCAGAGAATCCTGCCAAGTTCCTCCAGACTTTTGAACTATAGAACTACAAGATAATGTTGTAAGTCACTAAAGTTGTAGTAATTGTGTAAATTGTTGCATAGCAATAGAAAACAAATACACATATGAATAAGAGAGACAAAAAGCTCTACCACATGGAACCTAAGGTCTAATGGGAAGAAACATATAATTTAAAAAAAAAAAGAGAAAGAAGTTTTTTTCTGTGACATCAAAAAATGCAAAATGAGAATTATGTTAAGGAGAACTGGAAGTGGGGAGATGCTGCAGTTTTAGAAAAGTGACTGAAAAGCACCAACTGAGATAATATTTAAGTTAAAAATTTCAGTATGGGAGAAAGTTAGTCATGCAGATATGTCTGGCAAGCAAGTCTGGGAATGGAAAGGATAAATTCAGCTCTAAATGCAACATTTTTGAATAATACCAAGAAGGACAATGTGGCCAAAGTAAAGTAGACAAAGAGGAAATTAGGAAATAAAATCAGAGGAGTAACAGGGAATTAGATCACATAGGAATTTAGAGACCATTGTCTCAATACTGGTTTTTCCTCTGAGTGAAACTAGAATCCAGCTAGAATTTTGGTCAGAGGAGTGAGATGATCTGACTTTTTATTTAGTCACTCTAGCCACAAAAGGAGCAACAGAATGAGTATGATAAAAACATGGAAAAAACAACTTTTAGGCCTAATGGTATAGAATGAAACCTATATATTCCTGTAGCAAAGGAAAAGATAATACTGTGAAGATCTCAAAAACTGTTTTTGAGGACAGATATCCCCTAGCATGTAAGCTCTATGAGGCAAATGTTATTATTTGTTTTTGTCTTTGGCTTATATTCTTAATTAGGATATTTCTTGGGTCATACAATAGAGTTCTACATAGTAATTAGTTGTCAAATAAATAAAGATGTATATGAGTGAAACAGTGATCACCAAAAATCCCTCATTTATCCATTTTGCTTTTCAAACTGGGAGAAGTTAGGGGGTGTGGGAATGGGTTGAACCTGTTTGTGATGCATTGATATAAGTATATATTTTGATTCACTTTTAAAGATATTATTTTCCCGTTTTTATTGAGAACCAATAAACTCAAAGTCTCTTGAGGGAAAGGAGAATGTTTTGTTTATGATTATAACCCCACATACAGAGCACGTACACATGGACTTCCCTGGTGGCTCAGACAGTAAAGAATCTGTCTGCAATGTGGGAGACCTGGGTTCAATCCCTGTGTCAGGAAGATCCCTTGAAGGAGGGAATGACAACCTACTCCAGTATTCTTACCTAGAGAATTCCATGGATAGATGAGGCTGGCAAGTTATAGTCCATAAGGTCACAAAGAGTTGGACGTGACTGAGTGACTAACACATAGCATGTACATATAAGGCACTAAAAAGGATATATATGTGTGTGTGTGTACATGCTATGTATGTGTATACACATATGTACACACACTTATATGTACATAGCATGTGCATATATATATATCCTTTTCAGTGCCTATAGTGTATGAAAGAGTCTGCTGATTTCTGGGGTTATAATCATAAACAAAACATTCTCCTTGTCCTCAAGAGATTTTGAGCCTATTGGTTCTCAATATAATAGGAAAATGATATCTTTAAAAGTGAATAAAGAATCAAAATATATACTTTAATCAGTGCATCAGAAACACGCTCAACCCATTGCCACACACATATAAACATATATGCATTTGTGTGTATATATATGTATATATACACACACATTTAATCTATGAATAAAGAATGAATTCTGTGAGATTTATCTTAGGGATGCAAGGATTCTTCAATATATAGAAAGCAGTCAATGTTATACAATATATTACCAAAATGAAAAGTCAAAACCATACGAACAACTCAATAGATGCAGAGAGAGCTTTAGACTAAATTCAGGAACAAGACAAGGATGTCCGCTCTCACAACTATGATTCAACATAGTTTTGGAAATTCTAGCCATGGAATCAGAGAATTAAAAAAAAAAAGAAAAAGGGAATCCAAATTGGAAAAAGAAGTAAACATCTCACTGTTTGCAGATGACATAATACTATACAAAGAAAAAGCTAAAGATGCTACCAAAAAACCACTAGCAATCATAAATGGATTTGATAAAGTTACAGGATACAAAATTGGTGCTCAGAAATCTCTTGCATTCCTGTAGGCTAATAATGAAAGGACAGAAAGAGAAATTAAAGAAAAAAATCCATTCGCCACTGCAATAAAATTTTAAATAACTAGTAATAAGTCTACCTAACCCTACCTAAGGAGGCAAAAGACCTTTACTTAAAAAGTTATAAGATACTGATGAAAGAAATCAAAGATGACACAAACAGATGGAAAGATATTCTATGTTCTTGGATCAGAAGATTAAATATTGTAAAAATTACTATACTATCCAAACCAATCTAAAGATTCAATCCCTGGGTTCAATCCCTGTGTCAGGAAGATCCCCTGGAGAAGAGAATGACAACCTACTCCAGTATTTTATTTCTATTAAATTACCAGTGGTATTTTCCACTGGTAGTTTTAATTAGAACAAAAAATTTTTTCAATTTGTACAGAAACACCAAAGACCCAGAGTATCAAAAATGATCTTAAGAAAAACAAAGCTAGAGGAATCAGGCTCCCTGACTTTAGACTATACTACAAAGCTACATTCATTAAAACAGTATAATGCTGAGATAAACACAGAAATACAGACCCATGGAACAAGAAAGAAAGAAAGATGGAGAGATACAGCTACGCATCTAAGGCCACTTTATCTATGACAAAAGAGGTAAAAATTTACAATGGAGAAAAGACAGTCTCTTCAATAAGTGGTACTGGCAAAATGGCACAGCTGCATGTAAACAGATGAAATTATAATACTCCCTAACAGGATACACAAAAATAAATTCAAAATGGATTAAAGACCTAAATGTAAGGCTACTATGTAAGAGTACTATAAAACGCTTAGAGGAAAACCTAGATGGAACATTCTTTGACATAAACCACAGCAAGATACTTTTGACTGACCTCCTAGAGTAAGGAAAATGAAAACAAAAATAAATAAATGGAATCTAATTAAACTTAAAAGCTTTTGTACAGCAAAGGAAATCATATACAAAACAAAAAGACAGCCCTCAAAGTGGGAGAAAATATTTGCAAATGAAACAACTGACAAGGGGTTGTTTCAGATGCAAATATGAAGCAAATATTTCATTTGCATAGCATTTGCAAATATACAAACAGCTCATGCTATTCAATATCAGAAAAGCAAAAAATGAACCAAAAAATGATATTTGACTTAAGTAGACATTTCTCCAAAGACCTACAGATAACCAAAAAGCCACATGAATAGATGCTCAACATCACTAATTACTATAGAAATACAAATCAAAAGTACAATGAAGCATCACTTCACACCAGTCAGAGTGGCCATCATCAAAAACTTTATGAATACTAAATGCTAGAGAGGGTAAGGTAAAAAGGGCACCCTCCTATACTGTTGATGGTAATGTAAATTGGCACAGCCACTTTAGAGAACAGTATGAAATTTCTCAAAAAAAAAAAAAAAAAAACAAAGAAAACTAAAAATAGAACCATCTTTTGACCCAGCAATCTCATACCTGGAAATATGCCAGAGAAAACCATAATTCCAAAAGATATATACACCCCAATATTCATTGCAGCACTAGTTACAATAGCCAGGCATGGAAGCAAGGAGGTAAGGAGGGAGATGAATAAATTGGGAGATTGGGATTGACATATAACACTACAAAGTATAAAATAGATAATTGATAAGGATTTACTGTATAGCACAGGAATACCAATCAATAATCTGCAATGTCCTATATGGGAAAGGAATCTAACAAAGAGTGGATATATGTATATATATGTTATATGTGTTATATATATTATATATATATGTTATATATATTCATAACTGATTCACTTTACTGTACAGCCGTAACACAGCATTATAAATCAACTATATTCCCATGAAAGTTAAAGAAAATAGCATAAATTCAAGGATGAAATCACTTGTTTGTATAGTATCCCCAGTTACTACTGGGGAACAATTACGTTCAAGAGGCTGGACTTGCACACAAGTAATATATACCATGTATACTAGAAACGAAGAAGAAAAAGTAAGCTCTGTAATTGAAGAGTTCCTGTCATTTTTAATCACTGGTTTAACCCCAGTGCCTGGAATACTGACTATTCAATAAATGAATGAAAATATCAAGGAAAAATAATCAGAAAAACTGAATTCTAGTTTCCACTCATTATCCATTAGGAAGTTATACTTTTAGTTACATAAGTAGAAAGTAGATTGTCCAGTCAGTTGATTTTTAATACTTGTTTTAAACCTAGGTAAGGAAATCAATTGTGCTAGTTTAGTAAATGAATGGGTTTATTACNTCAATAAATGAATGAAAATATCAAGGAAAAATAATCAGAAAAACTGAATTCTAGTTTCCACTCATTATCCATTAGGAAGTTATACTTTTAGTTACATAAGTAGAAAGTAGATTGTCCAGTCAGTTGATTTTTAATACTTGTTTTAAACCTAGGTAAGGAAATCAATTGTGCTAGTTTAGTAAATGCATGGGTTTATTACCAGATCAACCCTGGGATTTCTTTGGAAGGAATGATGCGAAAGCTGAAGCTCCAGTACTTTGGCCACCTCATGCGAAGGGTTGACTCATTGGAAAAGACTCTGACGCTGGGAGGGATTGGGGGCAGGAGGAGAAGGGGACAACAGAGGATGAGATGGCTAGATGGCATCACTGACTCGATGGGCGTGAGTCTGAGTAAACTCCAGGAGTTGGTGATGGACAGGGAGGCCTGGTGTGCTGTGATTCATTGGGTTGCAGAGAGTCAGACATGACTGAGCAACTGAACATAACTGAACTGAAGGAAATCAATTGTGCTAGTTTAGTAAATGAATAAGTTTATGACACTTAACATGTAGGATTTGCTAATGTCTTACAGATTACTTCATTCATTTCTCTAGATTATTCTTAGTAATACTTGGAGTGAATATAGGCCTTTTCTGATAAGAGAAAAACCAATCATGCTGGGTAGAGAAGGCAATCTGAAGAACAGGGAATACAGAGGGGAAATCTCTAAACAAGAAGGTTATTCTTTTGAGAAATGCACTGACAAAAGAAAAGAAGGAAACTTTAAGATTACATTTTAGGTTTACTGAATGCCTAAAGAAATATCAATCATATAATTATTCATACAACAGTTATTAATTATACAATCATATGACCTGATCCCATGTACAACAGGTATTATACATACTTTTATCTGCTCTTCACAGGTTGCCAGAAATATTTATAATAACGAATCTTATTTGCCTTGCTAACAAAAATTTGATGCTTCTTGTTCTCATAGCATTAAACCCAAGTTCTTTACAAGGAACTATAAAATATGTGCAATTTGACTTCCATTTTCAAGCTCTTCTGATGTCATGGTCAGTCCATCATTACACAGAGAATGTTCCAGCCACAGGAAATTCTAATAATAAAATCTTGTCTTTGTACACTGTGTCTCCACTTCCTGCAAGGATCCCTTTCCTTCTTGTCCTTGTTACATCCAATTTATCACTCAAGATTCGGCCAAGATTCACTCTCTCTCCAGGAGGTCTTTTCATATAACCTCTACTAAGTGAACATAGTTCTACTGTTAGGCTCCAATGGTGACATCGCAGCAGAAATCATTAAAGGCTCCCAAAAGGCATCTTGTCCTTCATTCCTTTGACAATAAAACTCTTAAATGTTTATCACATGGTACTGTGACTGACTTTTGCCCATGGAATGTGAACAGAGGATCTGCAACCAATTTCTGGGTCATATCCTTAGAGGGGAACTACTTGATGTCTACTTTGTCTTTTTCCTTCCTGTACCTTTAAATCTGAAAGCAGTATGTTAGAGAATGACAGGGCAAAAAGAAAAGTAAAATTTAGACTGGTGGTTCACTTGGTGGAGTGTAGCATCCCTATAGTTAATTGTCATAATTGTCTATTAGTTAAGAGCTTTTTATATAAGGGAAAAATAAACCTATCTTGTATAGTTTAGTGGTAGCTGGTCTTTATAAAGCAGCTGGACTAATGTCCTAATAAATGCAATACTCTCTTACTCGTTATATATCCCCAATGATGTTACGCTATTATTAGTTGCCATAGACTGCCTTTGTTAGGAGTATTTTGCTTACTCAGGTTAAAAAATAAAAGGAGGATTGATTTTAAGAATAAAGTGGTATTTCACAGAACTCCAGGGAAGTATATCTGAGTTTCATGGGTGTCTAGTAACAGAAATTGTATAGCTACCAGAAAGCCAAATAATTCTGCTTTGAGGCTTA
Source organism: Neotragus moschatus (assembly GCA_006410615.1). Taxonomy (NCBI): domain Eukaryota; kingdom Metazoa; phylum Chordata; class Mammalia; order Artiodactyla; family Bovidae; genus Neotragus; species Neotragus moschatus. The sequence goes on along the minus strand of SJYA01000431.1, from coordinate 73,159 downwards.
ATCATTTACCCTGTGTGTCTTACTTCGCTCTCTCTGAGAATCTACTTCACTCTTTGGTCTGGTAGTTAAAGGCCTTAGCCTTCTTCACACACAGGGAAAGAGATAGCCTTCCACCTTTCCAGAACATATCACTTAAATTTTAAGCAAAATGTCAGAAGAAACTAGATCCCTTAATTCTTAATTCTAACTTCATTAAAAGAGAATCTCAGTGCCTGAGTTTTTCTTCAATCCTAATCTAATCATGAAGCCAGTGATGGGACATTCCCTTTCCACAATGAAAGGAAGCAATTGTTTGTGTACAAACACACTGAGAGGTGTCTCCTGTAGAAATCATTTGTTGTTAGAGAGCCTTGTCAAGATTTTACTCATTTTGTTATGCTCAGAGCCTAGTGCCCTTTCTGATAAAATAAATGTTTACTGAATGTAGAGTTGGAGAAAGAATAAACAGAATCCAGAGAAAGCATGCTGATGTATGGCAGCCAAAAACAGCTTTTATTGTTTTTGGTGCAGATGTAAAAATTTCTTGTCTTATAGACAAGAAGTTATATCAAGACTGTACAGAACTCAAAGAAGGTATTTTCTGAAAGCAAATTTGTCACTGGCAGTTCTCAACAGGTAATGTATAAAACACAGACAGAATTATCCCACGTAATGTCCTCATCTCCTACAAATCACAGACCTCTGTGTGTGCTTATATTACTATTTTTTAATTTCAAAACATAATTTAAAAGTATTAAACTATCAGAATTCTTAAAATAATTCTGTCAGTGCCAAAGACCTCTGCTCCACTGCAACCAAACATGCGTGATAAAATATCTAACCAAATGTATACCAGTGACAGAGAAATAATGAATTCTAATTTAATTCCATATTTTTGTTTTTTACTTTTCTTAGTCAATGGAAAATTATCTGAATTATCTGACATAGGAAACTAAATCACCTCGGCTATGAAGCCCTCTTTTACTGCTAAAGGTAATAAAAGATAGAGGATTCATTCTGCGATAAAGACATTCAATCATACTCATCACACTAGGCATGTCAGAAAAATCACCTCATGGATGAAAATAACAGATCGAGGATATCAGAGAATGATGGACTTGGGAGACAGAAAGGCATAGTTTATGTCAGAGCAATACTGGATGGTGTAAGATAACAAAACAGTGCATAAATGCCTTCTATTTTCAGTGAGGATAATCATCGGAGGGTTAATCCTTTAGACATTTGGAGTTTATTCTACACTTGCAGAGATATCATAGTAATATCTTATCCTATATTTCAATTACAGCACATAATTGTAATGGTAAACTTTGTGGAGGAAAAATAAAGAAATATTACTCATGAACACCCCTGATTGTTTTATTTTTAACTTTTTATTTTAAATAATTTAAAAAATGAAATGAAAGTTACAATAACTATAGAAAATATTTTATGCACCTTTTGTTAATATTCCACAAATGTTAAGATGCTACCCTCTTTGCTCTATATTATCTCTTCTCTATTTTTTTAAGAACTATTTCTGAGTCAGTTGACAAACAGATACCTTATCAACTAAGCTTACGCTTTACATTATCCCAGGACAGCTGAATGAAGAAACCATTTTGGACATCGATCACGCAGCTCTAGTTGTTTTAGCCTCCAGGCATTTAAGTCAGTCCTAGTCATCTGAATCACTTCTTCCCCACCATTTCAGTCTTGAAAGCCATGGCTTCAGATATCTTGGAGCAGAGGAAAGCCATTTTCATTGTGCCCCTAACTGACCCATACATTTCCTAAGCATCACAAAATTGTTGTTATTCTATGGCATTAAGTGTTAGTGTTTGGTTATGCAGTCATAGAAACTGAAATGATTAGTTATGAGATTATTTCACTAGCCCAGTTTAAAATGTATTTTATCTTCTACCCAATTAACATTAGTGAAAATGAAGGGAAGCAGAGGTGCCTTAGAAATAGTTACAAATTAAAAATATAAAAAGAACTTAATGATGGTTTAATGAATGATGCATGATAAAGCAGATGAAAATATCAAGAAACCTAATTTGTTCTACACATTGTGTGATATTGTCTTTCAGTGAGGTGCTATTTATGATGTCTATTTTTTTTTCCATCCTGGAAACATGGGAAAATGCATTCCAACCTGTTAGAACATTGGTGATGTTACTTGTCTAATTCTGGCCAATGAATTGTGAGTAAAGTAATGAAAAGCTTCGGCATATTTTTCATGTTTTTCCTATTACTTCTTTTTTTCCTTTGGTGATGAGAATAGAAGCAGCCTGAATGACTGATTCACAGCAATAGTGAACTTTTCTGGAGAGTTACCCATGATACAGAGGATTTTGTGTAAATAAGAAATTAATTTTATGCATTAAGTCTCTGACTTTATCAGGTTGTGTTTCACTATAGATTGGTCTCATTTGTCTTGACTGATTGCATGGGCAGTGCTTAAGAGAACTTTCTTGGCTCAAGAAGTTGGTTAGAATAATGTTTTTGGTTTGTTTGTTTTTGGTTTTTTTTCTAATTAAATGGGAATTGTGTCCATTATTAGGCCGTTAATAAATAGCAATGATTTTAATTTGTTTTTTTCTTAATGTTTTCACAATATTTATTTAAAAATCACATTACAGAGACAAATAATATCAAAAGTACTATTCTAGGTGACAAATTTGAGTTAGATATAAGTATATAACTACATATTGATAGATAGCTAGATAGTAGACTGAAAAAGCATAAAATTTAGTAGATTACAACACATAATTATAAGTACCATGATACAAGGTATAAAATCATCAATGATACAGAAATGTATCAAATATGTTCAAATATGTTATGCTTATTCAAGGAAGCCTAGAAGTTTCTGGGGTTATCCAGGGAATCTTCCCAACTCAGGGATGGAATGCATGACTCCTGCAGCTCTTGCATTGTAGGCAGAATCTTTACTGTTTAGCCACCAGGGAAGCCTTAAATTTTAGGTATATTTAATTCTAATATGTTTATGTAAAATTTTAAAATATCAAACTGCAATGAATACAAAAAAGTCTACTCATCATATTGCAAAGATCTTTGTAGTATTTGTATGTGTGTGTGTGTGTGTGTGTGTGTATGTGAGCGTGCCACAGTGCAATTAAAATATCGAGGCTTCAAATTTTTCTTTTTTCTGTTGAGATACCTTATGTTCTGTTAAACAGTTTTAAACCTTGATAACATTATTTAGCTAGTGTTAAACAAATGTGTGAGCTGTGTTGCTCAGTCTAAAATTAAAAGCACCTGTGTAGTGTCATTTTGAGAAGTGAGATGGAAGATTTATCTGACCATATGATTAGAGTGATAGATACATGATACAGAAAATTTTCCTATTTTTGAGTGTGAAGATCTATGGGAAAATATTTTTAAAAAACCATTATTTATCTTGATGTTGAGAAGTTAATAGTATTTTGCCAGAGAAGAAGGAAAGACAAATAAAAAGAGGGAATAAAAAGCATAGAGAGATGAGAACACAATAATTATTTTAAGAAGTGTGAAAAATCTGCCTGAGTACAAGCATTTCACAAGGTTAGTATCTCTGACCAGTCCTTTACATCTCTACATTCCATAACTCTGCCCACAATTCATACTCTTACTTTGAAAACTGCATTTTTTAAAAAAAAAAAAAAAACATGATCTGGCTACTTTATTCCTCTGCATTTGTATCTTTGATGCATCTTCACTGCCTAAAGAAAAAAGAGCTCAACTCCTTCTTTTGCATTAGCTCCTGAATGCTTTATAGACAAGACTTAGTTGACCTTTCTGGTCTCCCCTCATACTAAACAAAATTGTTAGGAATTTAGATAACATGGTTCCCCACTCCAGTACCTTTGCCTGGAAAATCCCATCTATGGGCGAAGGAGCCTGGTGGGCTGCAGTCCATGGGGTTGCTAAGAGTCAGACACGACTGAGCGATATCACTTTCACTTTTCACTTTCATGCACTGGAGAAGGAAATGGCAACCCACTCCAGTGTTCTTGTCTGGAGAATCCCAGGGATGGGGGAGCCTGGTGGGTGGCCATCTCTGGGGTCGCACAGAGTTGGACACGACTGAAGCGACTTAGCAGCAGCAACCTGGACTTCTAAATTACCCTCCAACCCCTTGCTATATTCAGAGTTCTTAACTTTTTNCTTTTCACTTTCATGCACTGGAGAAGGAAATGGCAACCCACTCCAGTGTTCTTGTCTGGAGAATCCCAGGGATGGGGGAGCCTGGTGGGTGGCCATCTCTGGGGTCGCACAGAGTTGGACACGACTGAAGCGACTTAGCAGCAGCAACCTGGACTTCTAAATTACCCTCCAACCCCTTGCTATATTCAGAGTTCTTAACTTTTTCTAAGCCACAGTTTTGTTGTCAGATCTTTGTAATTACTTGTAGACATCATCACCTGTTTAAAGTTCTGAAGTGAAGTGAAATTTGCCCAGTCATGTCTGACTCTTTGCAACCTCATGGACTGTAAAGTGCGTGGAATTCTCCAGACCAGAATACTGGAATAGGTAGCCTTTCCCTTTTTCAGGGGCTTTTCCCAACCCAGGGATTGAACCCAGGTCTCCCACATTGCAGGCAGATTCTTTACCAGCTGAGCCACAAGGGAAACCCAAGAACACTGAAGCGGGTAGCCTATCCCTTCTCCAGCAGATCTTCCTGACCCAGGAATTGAACCAAGGTCCCATGCATTGCAGGTGGATTCTTTACCAACTGAGCTATGAGGGAAGCCTTAAAATTCTGAACTTTGTTCTGAATACTTCACTTTGTCCATGTACTCCATCCATCACTTCTGACATTTGACATTATTCTCAAATCATTTATCTCTTATTGAAAAAAGGGGGCTTCCCTTGTGGCTCAGCTGGTAAAGAATCCACCTGCAATGCAGGAGACCCAGGTTCTATTCCTGAGTCGGGAAGATTTCCTGGAGAATGGAATGGCTACCCACTCCAGTATTCTTGCCTGGAGAATCCCATGGAGAGAGCATCCTGTCAGGCTATAGTCCATGGTGTTGTGAAGAGTCAGACACGACTGAGTGACTAAGCACACTATATTGTGTATACATTGTGCTGGATTTCTAGTATTTTCTGACAAATTGTGACAAATTAAATGGCTTAAGCAAAACACACTTAATTCACAGTTTCTGTGGGCTGTGGGTAGAGGCATGGTGAAGTTCAGTCCTCTATAAAGCTACAATTAAAGTATTGGCCAAAGGTAGACTGTCATCTGGAGACTTGATTAGGGAAGAGTCTATTTCCAGCTTTACTCATATTACTGACAGAACTAATTTCTTTGCAGTTGTAAATTCATGGTAGCTTGTTTCCTCACAGGGAGCAAGGGAGGGAGAGAGAGACTGTAGAGTCATATGCTAGTAAGATGGGGTCTTTTATAATGTAACACCATCAGAAAAAGACAGCCCTTTGCCATAGTTTATAGGTCAGAAGCAAGTTACAAGGAGAAGGCAATGGCAACCCACTCCAGTACTCTTGCCTGGAAAATCCCATGGATGGAGGAGCCTGGTAGGCTGCAGTCCATGGGGTCACTAAGAGTCGGACATGACTAAGTGACTTCAGTTTTACTTTTCACTTTCCTATGTTGGGGAAGGAAATGACAACCGACTCCAGTGTTCTTGCCTGGAGAATCTCAGGGATGGGGGAGCCTGGTAGGCTGCTGTCTATGGGGTCGCGCAGAGTAGGACAGGACTGACACAACTTAGCAGCAGCAGCAGCAGCAGCAAGTTGCAGGGCCCTCACAACCCCTTCAGAATTAAAGTGTAAAAGGATGTGAATATCTAGAGGCAGAAATCATGAGGGAATTTTAAATTCCATCTGCTAAACATATGAATCTGTTCTTCTATCAGTTAAGTTTAATTCAGTCACTCAGTCGGGGCCGACTCTGTGACCCCATGAACCACAGCACGCCAGGCCTCCCTGTTCATCACCAGCTCCCAGAGTTTACCCAATCTCATGTCCACTGAGTCAGTGATGCCATCCAACCATCTCATCCTCTGACAATCCTTTCTCCTCCTGCCTTCAATCTTTCCCAGCATCAGGATCTTTTCCAATGAGTCAGCTCTTCTTATCAGGTGGCCAAAATATTGGAATTTCAGCTTCAACATCAGTCCTTCCAATGAACACTTAGGACTGATTTCCTTTAGGATGGATGGACTGGTTGGATCTCCTTGCAGTCCAAAGGACTCTCAAGAGTCTTCTCAAACATCACAGTTCAAAAGCATCAATTCTTCTGTGCTCAGCTTTCTTTATAGTCCAACTCTCACATCCATACATGACTACTGGAAAAACCATAGCCTTGACTACACAGACCTTTGTTGACAAATTAATGTCTCTGCTTTTTAATATGCTGTCTAGGTTGGTCATAACTTTCCTTTCAAGGGATAAACATCTTTTAATTTCATGGCAGCAATCACCATCTGCAGTGATTTTGGAGTCCCCCAAAATAAAGTCAGCCACTGTTTCTACTGTTTCCCCATTTATTTGCCATGAAGTGATGGGACCAGATACCATGCTTAGTTTTCTGAATCTTGAGCTTTAAGCCAACTTTTTCACTCTCTTCTTCCGCTTTCTTCAAGAGGCTCTTTAGTTCTTCTTCACTTTCTGCCATAAGGTGGTGTCATCTGTGTATCTGAGGTTATTGATATTTCTCCCAGCAATCTTGATTCCAGCTTGTGCTNAGCTGTAGGCACACATATGAAACAAAGAGGCCTCGATTAAATTAAAAAAAAAAAAAAAAGAAAACTTCTGCTACTATTTGATCTTAAAATACTGAACTTGTATCAGGTACAGATACAGAATCCTATTTACATCTGTTATAACAATGTTACAGTTGTATTGCTGACCATTTTAAAAGTCGAAGAGGTCCACAAAATGTTATGTAATTTTACTCGAATTGTTTATATTTTGCATCTACATATTCTATTTCTTTAAATGTTTCATTTTGTATTGCAGTATAGCTGATTAACAATATTGTGATAGTTTCAGGTGGACAGCAAAGGGACTCAGCCATACATGTATCCATTCTCCCCCAAACTTCCCTCCCATCCAGGTTGCCACATTATATTGAGCAGACTTCCCTGTGCTATACAGTGACCTTCCCAACCCAGGGATTGAACCCGGGTCTCCTGCATTGTAGGCAGATACTTCACCCTCTGAGCCACCAGGGAAGTCCTTATATAGTAGGACCTTGTTAGTTATCCATTTTAAATATAGCAGTGTGCACATGCCCATCCCAAACTCTGTAACTATCCCTTTCCCCATTCTTCTCATGGCAACCATAATTTCATTCTCTAAGTCTGTGAGTGTCTTTGTTTTTACACATTCTATTTTACAAACAAAATCAGTGAATTGCCTTTTTAAGTAAGGTTTAAATCTTTAGAAAATCAGGAAACCTGTCTAGAGTTTAACCCTATATGGTTTAAGAGCAAAACTCAATTTGAGTGTCGACCTTGTCTACTTATTTCTCTGTAGGTTAGAGATTGTTAGGAATGGAGAAAAGAAAAGAAAGGGTGTGGAAGGCATTTGGCTGAGCTATAAATTGAACTTGGTTTGGAAAAACATGATGGGCAATTGCCTACAAACTGGCAGCATTCATTCAAAAGTGTGTAACTGGCATATTCTAAGTGAGAATCTTGATTCGCATCATGTGTTGCTCTTTGTCTCCTTTAGGCCAAAACAAGACAATTTCTGGTGCTTCTATAATAATGCAACATTTCACCCTCATATTAAGTCCATGCCCTCCAGTTCATTAAAGAAGCTAACCCTCTACTTACGAGGCTACCTGATTTCACTTTGAGAGCCTTTTTTTCATTCAGTGGAAGAACTTTGTTGTTTATTTTTTAATAGGGTCAGTAGCACCTTTGAACTTATTTTCACTTAAAATACAAAGAGATTTGCACTGAAAAAGTAAAGAAACCTATGTTCATCCTACATAGGCAGAACATGTACAAGGTCCTGAGTTGAGGACCCTTCATATTCTTGAATCTGCAATATGGGGCCTGATTAACCTCAGGACATTCATGGTCATTGCAACTAACATTGCATCAGGTCACTGTGAAGTTGCATCAAAAAAGACTAAATTGCGTATTCTTTTTTGAGGAATTTCTGTTATTCTTTTTGAATTCCAATAGATTTCATTTTTAAATCTCCTCTTTAATCCAGTGAAGATAGTGGTGATCTGATAAGCGTTCAAATGGATCCATTTGGGACTCATAAGCAGTCCAAAAGAACATTCTCAATTCTATATTTTTGGTTATTGAAATTATAAAAATTGCTAGTATCATTATGGATATGTACTTCGTGTTTAGGATAAAGTCTAGAAATAAAATCTGTAGCCTTTGAAAGTAATATTTGTAATATTTAAAATTATTTTCAGAAAGAAATACTTTAAAAATAGTTTATATTTTGTCCCTGTAAAAGAACATTTGTCTATGGAAACATAGAAACAGTTCACTCGATAAGTTAGTATGCTTTTCCATCAGTAAATGGAAAACAAAAAAAAATTAAAAGCTAAACTAAACTTTTCTGACTTCAAAAATAATGTAGCTTGAAGGAAAAGAAAATCAGAGAAATTTGAGAAATTTGGTTTTCACAGTCTCAGGTAGAAAGAAATTAAGTGAACAGTTCTCTTTTCATTAGTTTTCCTCAGTTTTATTCATGGAATCATATGCACAAGCAAACAGCAAATAAAATTTTAGTTTAAGCTTAATTTAAAAAGCAATAATTTATATGTATATAATACTTTATAAATTGATTTTATGTATGTAATTTCATTTAATGCTTCCTTTTACATTTGTGATTTACCATAGGAAATATCACCATTTCTTTACATTTATACATTTCTTTCTTATACATGAGAAAGAAACTGAGCCTTAGAAAAACTGCGATTTAGATAAGGAGATTATACAGCTAGCTACAACATGGAAAATCCCTTATCTTTTTTATTCTTCAGTTCAGTTCAGTCACTCAGTCATGTCCGACTCTTTGTGACCCCATGAATTGCAGCACTCCAGGCCTCCCTGTCCATCACCAACTCACGGAGTTCACTCAGACTCACATCCATCGAGTCATTGATGCCATCCAGCCATCTCGTCCTCTGTTGTCCCCTTCTCCTCCTGCCCCCAATCTCTCCTAGCATCAGAGTCTTTTCCAATGAGTTAACACTTCGCATGAGGTGGCCAAAGTACTGGAGTTTCAGCTTTAGCATCATTCCTTCCGAAGAAATCCCAGGGCCGATCTCCTTCAGAATGGACTGGTTGGAACTCCTTGCAGTCCAAGGGACTCGCAAGAGTCTTATCCAACACCATAGTTCAAAAGCATCAATTCTTCGGTGCTCAGCCTTCTTCTTACTCACGTGTTATTTCCTCTAAAACCAGAACACATAGCTATGAGTAATAGGAGTTAAACACCGATTTGAATAAATATAAAATTTGTCTTATACAGAAGAAGCAAACAAAAAACAGTTGGAGATGCTCTAAAATAAATGAACAGTTTTCTAAAAATCCATTAAAAGAAAAGTATACATGGTGAATTCTGCATTTATGGTCTGGAGATAACCAGGAATATTAGCAAGTGTATAGTTAAGATACTATATTGGAAAAGACATGAAAAGCCAGGAAAGAAACTGGAATATTGGGAAATAAGTGAATCAATCAAAATAGAAATTGATATTAAGAGAACTTTTGAAGACTGGAGAGCTCTGTAAAACATAGCCAACTGGGGCAAAGCAAATAAAAGGAAAAAAATGTTATAAAAATAAATGGCAAGTATATAAGTAAAGGATTTTTAAATTAAAGAGGGAAGAAATAATTGAATACATAAAATATTAAATATGTGTTGGTATTAACAAGGCCTCTTTATAATGCTCATTATCAAAAAATAGGTCAGGGTAGTTATATATTTAATGTTCTCTAACAATGAGAGAAACTGAAAATTTGACCCTAAGAAATTTATCAGAGATCATAAACAGGTATTTCTCTTTCTAGAATCTTGAAGAATATGGAAGTCAGCAGGAAAGACATCCCACAAAGGGCAAAATTGAAAGAGTGGCAGAAACTTTCAAAAATAGTATCAAGAAGCCTGAAGCACAGGGTGAACCAAGGCTTTTGAAAGCACTAGAGAAAATTTAAATATAATTTTTAAGAAATGCTGAGCAAGGGATAGGCCTGATTCCTGGGCCAGATGGTATAATATTAGCAGATGACATTGGAAGGACTAAACTCTTATTTTGCCTGTTTACTCAATCAGGGGAAAAAAATGATCTTCAAATTGAAAAGGGTAGGACAAACAAGGGAATCAAATCCTAAGATAAGTAAAGAGATAGTAAGGGAGCACTTAGCTACTTCAAAGAGTTCGCATTACCAGACTCAGATTGATTACCTCCCCAGGGACTGAAATAACTTGTTCTTAGACTCTGACTCATCTCATGAATCTGTCTGCTCCTCTCTGTCTTTGCTGCCACTGCCCTGCTGACGAAGTCATCATCATCTCTCTACTAGATTATTTTAGCAGTCTTCTATACCCTTGATCCCAGCCAGTCTCTATTGAGATTTATCTTCCACACATCTTAAGATGTTTTGTGTGGACCTCTCTATTGTAGCACCAGTTTGCAATTCCAATACCTGCTCCCTTAGTACCATTTAGCTGATGCCATAGCCGAGCTAAGCAACTGTTCGATACATCAAGCTCATATAAGCTTCCTTGTCTTGGAACATGCTGTCCAATTTGCATAAAAAAGATTGTCAGAGTTCATAGATCCATTGGCTTCTTTGAGGCTTGGGTTAACGACAGTTCTCTTTTGTAGTTTACTCTATCTCTAAAGGAAGAATTAATTCTATACCTTTCTATCTTCCTGACTCTGTAGCTTGTTTCTTCAAATGAATGGATGAGATTTATCTATACTGAAATTCTGCAGGCCAAATGATAAATGCCTGTTGAATTAAATGTAGTTATTATTATACCACTACATATTTTCATAAATGCTTCAAAAAACATGAAACACAAATCATTAATTTCTGACTCCTAAGATTATATATTAGGGGCTTCCCTTGTGGCTCAGCTGGTAAAGAATCCACCTGCAATACAGGAGACCTAAGTTCAATCCCTGAGTTGGGAAGATCCCCTGGAGAAGGGAAAGGCTACCTACTCCAGTATTCTGGCCTGGAGAATTTAATGGACTGTGTAGTCCATGGGGTCTCAAAGAGTCGGACACTACTGAGTGACTTACACTTTCACCTTCATGATTACACTTAGTATTTTTAAAGTTAACCTATTGTCATTATAAAGATTCCAACACTGTGTGGTCTGAAGGGGTATACATTTAGTAATCTAATTCTTCTCTCTCTTCACCATGTACCCATCTTTGTAAATAATCATTTATGTGTGTATGCATGTGTGTAAGTCAACACATCAACATATGTAGATCTACTTTACCCTTTCAAACAATTATATGATATCTTAGCTATCAACATATCATGATTTCTTATTTAGTAAAGAAAAGAGCAAAGAGAAGATATTTTTTATTTATATATTGTAGGCATTTTTAACTGGGCCTGATTCATATATTTAGGAATAAGAATGTAATAGGAGAATAATATCATAGAACTTCCACTTTCTTGAAATTATCACAATGTAAGCATGTCTCTCAGAGAAGGCAATGGCAACCCACTCCAGTACTCTTGCCTGGAAAATCCCATGGATGGAGGAGCCTGGTGGGCTGCGGTCCATGGGGTCGCGAAGAGTCGGACACCGAGCGACTTCACTTTCACTTTTCACTTTCATGCCCTGGAGAAGGAAATGGCAACCCACTCCAGTGTTCTTGCCTGGAGAATCCCAGGGACGGGGGAGCCTGGTGGGCTGCCGTCTATGGGGCAGCGCAGAGTCGGACACGACTGAAGTGACAGTAGCAGTAGCAGCAGCAATCATGTCTCTGTGATTAGTGATTATAACATTTAAGAAACTTTTAGAAAATATGTAACTCCACTCTATAAGACATGCTAAAATGAGCATATGTATTATAAATAGTAATAAATACATTATATTGTATTATAACATATTAATATAATGTGGATTAAATGCATGTATGTGCTTATTAAACAAATTCCAAATAAATTTAAATAAGTGAGCATAATATGTATATACATTTGTTTTTATTTTGCAAGATTGATTTTAAGAAATGGGGCTGCTGAGTCAAAACATATATGCCTTTTGAAGCTTCATACTTGGGAAGAACCATAACTGATTTTATCATGGTAGTCATGTGTAGTTTGAATATTGAATGGATGTCTATATAGAAAAAAAATCTCTAAACTTGTGTTTCAGCCTTATATCATCTCTAATTTTCTCAATTCCTATATTAAAAGTATAAAACCATGCTTATTAAATAAATAGATAATAAAAAAGAGTGGATATGATGCAAATTTTATGAGAGAGTACATAAATATCTTGAGAAGTTGAATGATAAAAACAATAAGAAAAAATAATTAATGAAAATAGGTATAGAGATCAAAATTTTTTCACAAATATTTCAATGGAAAATGATCAGAAGTTTCAGATGACAAAATTTCTCCCTAGTCATTGATATATATAATAAATTGTCACTTTATATTATTATTAATATCCAGAGCATGAATGACACAGATCCCATCATTCTTTGAGATGCAGGCTCCACCTGAAATAGTGCTCCTCAGTCTCTACACCCCATGTTAGGATGAATATTTTCAAATAGAAAATACCAAAGGATAATGACTAATAAGAGGAAGTATATTGAAGTTACATCATAGGAGCAGTAGTTAAAATAAATGGGCAAATTCCTGTTGAGAAGAAAGAACATGCACACAAATAATTCAGAGGTTTTAGAATGTTTGAAAATCTGCTGTTCATGAGAAAATGGATGTGTCTGTGAAGCTCCAGATTAATGGAGGGAAATTACAGAGGCACTGATTTTAACTTAGGATAAAGAAGACATTTGGCATTTAGAAGTGCCCTGACTTAGGGAAAAAAGATATTTTGTGAAATAGTGAGCTGTGCTCTTTTCTAGAAAATGTAGAAATCTCCACCTAGGATTTCACGGTTGGAGTTTCTGTGTTGTGTGAGTTTGTTAAAAGTGGATGACTTTTAATAGCCCTTTACATCAGAGATTTTTATAAAGTGAAAGACGACCATCAGAATCACTGATGTTTATGGAAAGCTTATGATGTGTCTTTCAGGTATTCTTTAAATCTATTGTATGAAATAATTTATTTAATCCTAACAACTATGCTTTTTGCATTTCTTTTCCATGGGGATGGTCTTGATCCCTGTCTCCTGTACAACGTCATGAACTTTCTTCCATAGTTCATCAGGCACTCTGTCTATCAGATCTAGGACCTTAAATCTATTTCTCAATTTTACTGTATAATTAAAAGGGATTTGACTTAGATCATACCTGAATGGTCTAGTGGTTTTCCCTACTTTCTTCGATTTAAGTCTGAGTTTGGTAATAAGGAGTTCATGATCTCAACCACAGTCAGCTCCTGATCTTATTTTTGCTGACTGTATAGAGCTTCTCCATCTTTGGCTGCAAAAAATATAATCAATCTGATTTCAGTGTTGACCATCTGGTGATGTCCATGTGTAGAGTCTTCTCTTGTGTTGTTGGAAGAGAGTGTTTGCTATGACCAGTGCATTTTCTTGGCAAAACTCTATTAGTCTTTGCCCTGCTTCATTCCGCATTCCAAGGCCAAATTTGCCTGTTACTCCAGGTGTTTCTTGACTTCCTACTTTTGCATTCCAGTTCCCTATAATAAAAAGGACATCTTTTGGGGGTGTTAGTTCTAAAACGTTTTGTAGGTCTTCATAGAACCATTCAACTTCAGCTTCTTCAGCGTTACAGGTTGGAGCATAGACTTGGATGACTGTGATATTGAATGGTTTCCCTTGGAAACGAACAGAGATCATTCTGTCATTTCTGAGATTGCATCCAAGTACTGCATTTTGGACTCTTATGTTGACCATGATGGCTACTCCATTTCTTCGAAGGGATTCCTGCCCACAGTAGTAGATTTAATGGTCATCTGAGTTAAATTCACCCATTCCAGTCCATTTTAGTTCGCTGATTCCTAGAAAGTCGACGTTCACTTTTGCCATCTCTTGCCTTACAAATAGCTGTGAAAAGAAGAGAAATGAAAAGCAAAGGAGAAAAGGAAAGATACAAGCATCTGAATGCAGAGTTCCAAAGAATAGCAAGAAGAGATAAGAAAGCCTTCCTCAGCGATCAAAGAAACAAAGGAAAACAACAGAATGGGAAAGACTAGAGATGTTTTCAAGAAAATTAGAGATACCAAGGGAACATTTCATGCAAAAATGGGCTCGATAAAGGACAGAAATTGTAGGGACCTAACAGAAGCAGAAGATATTAAGAAGAGGTGGCAAGAATACACAGAAGAACTGTACAAAAAAGAGCTTCAAGACCAAAATAATCACGATGGTGTGATCACTCACCTAGAGCTAGACATCCTGGAATGTGAAGTCAAGTGGATCTTTGAAAGCATCACTATGAACAAAGCTAGTGGAGGTGATGGAATTCCAGTAGAGCTATTTCAAATCCTGGAAAATGATTCTGTGAAAGTGCTGCACTCAATATGCCAGCAAATTTGGAAAATAGCAATGGCTACAGGAATGGAAAAGGTCAGTTTTCATTCCAATCTCAAAGAAGTGCAAAGCCAAAGAATGCTCAAACTATCACACAATTGTACTCATCTCACATGTAAGTAAAGTAATGCTGAAAATTCTCCAAGCCAGGCTTCAGCAATACGTGAACAGTTAACTTCCATATGTTCAAGCCGGTTTTAGAAAAGGCAGAGGAACAAGAGATCAAGTTGCCAACATCTGCTGGATCATTGAAAAAGCAAGAGAGTTCCAGAAAAACATCTACTTCTGCTTAATTGACTATGCCAAAGCCTTTGACTGTGTGGATCACAATAAACGGTGGAAAATTCTGAAAGAGATGGGAATACTAGACCATCTGACCTGCCTCTTGAGAAACCCATACACAGGTTAGGAAGCAACAGTTAGAACGGACATTGAACAACAGACTAGTTCCAAATAGGAAAAGGAGTATGTCAAGGCTGTATATTGTCACCCTGCTTATTTAACTTATATGCAGAGTACCTCATGAGAAGCTCTGGGCTGGAAGAATCACAAGCTGAAATCAAGATTGCTGGGAGAAATATCAATAACCTCAGATATGGAGATGACACCACCTTTATGGCAGAAAGTGAAGAGGAACTCAAAAGCCTCTTGATGAAAGTGAAAGAGGAGAGTGAAAAAGTTGGCTTAAAGCTTGACATTCAGAAAATGAAGATCACGGCATCTGGTCCCATCACTTCATGGGAAATAGACGGGGTAACAGTGGAAACAGTGTCAGAGTTTATTCTTTTGGGTTCCAAAATCACTGCAGATGGTGATTGCAGCCATGAAATTAAAAGACACTTACTCCTTGGAATAAAGGTTTTGAACAACCTAGATAGCATATTGAAAAGCAGAGACATTTCTTTGCTAACAAAGGTGCACCTAGTTAAGGCTATGGTTTTTCCAGAGGTTGTGTATGGATGTGAAAGTTGGACTGTGAAGAAGGCTGAGTGCAGAAGAATGATGCTTGAACTATGGTGTTGGAGAAGACTCTTGAGAGTCCCTAGGACTGTAAAGAGATCCAACTAGTCCATTCTAAAGGAGACTGGCCCTGAGTTTTCATTGGAAGAACTGATGCTAAAGCTGAAACTCCAAAAGACCCTGATGCTGGGAGGGATTGGAGACAGGAGGGGAAGGGGACGACAGAGGATGAGATAACTGGATGGCATCTCCAACTCAATGGACATGAGTCTTGGTGAACTCCAGGAGTTGGTGATGGACAGAGAGGCCATGCATGCTGCAATTCATGGGGTCACAAAGAGTCAGACATGATTGAACGACTGAACTGAACCGAACTGAACATCTATGCTATAAGAGACAAAAGTCTGTCTAGTCAAAGCTATGGTTTTTCTGGTAGTCAAGTATGGATGTTAGAGTTGGAAAAATGGAATGCACATTTTATCTTGTGATGAGTTACTTTTTAACAGGTTCAAATGGGTGAATGCAAGTGTTTGCATCTTATCCTCTAATAAGGGCCAGAGTATTTTTATTCTTCTCTGTTTGGAGCAGTGGCTACACTTTGCTGGAGCAGCCGTGAAGAGATACCCCAAACCCAAGGTAAGAGAAACCCAAGTAAGATGATAGGTGTTGCAAGAGGGCATCAGAGGGCAGACACACTGAAACCATACTCACAGAAAACTAGTCAATCTAATCACACTAGGACCACACCCTTGTCTAACTCAATGAAACTAAACCATGCCCACAGGGCAACCCAAGATGGGCGAGTCATGGCAGAGAAGTCTGACAGTATGTGGTCCGCTGGAGATGGGAATGGCAAATCACTTCAGTATTCTTGCCTTGAGAACCCCATGAACAGTATGAAAAGGCAAAATGATAGGATACTGAAAGAGGAATTTCCCAGGTCAGTAGGTGCCCAGTATGCTACTGGAGATCAGTGGAGAATTAACTCCAGAAAGAATGAAGGGATGGAGCCAAAGCAAAAACAAAACCCAGCTGTGTATGTGACTGGTGATAGAAGCAAGGTCCGATGCTGTAAAGAGAATATTGCATAGAAATCTGGAATGTCAGGTCCACGAATCTAGGCAAATTGGAAGTGGTCAAACAAGAGATGGCAAGAGTGAATATTGACATTCTAGGAATCAGCGAACTAAAATGGACTGGAATGGGTGAATTTAACTCAGATGACCATTATATCTGCTACTGTGGGCAGGAATCCTTCAGAAGAAATGGAGTAGCCATCATGATCAACAAAAGTGTCCGAAATGCACTACTTGGATGCAATCTCAAAAACAACAGAATGATCTCTGTTCGTTTGCAAGGGAAACCATTCAATATCACAGTCATCCAAGTCTATGCCCCAACCTGTAATGCTAAAGAATCTAAAATTGAACAATTCTATGAAGACCTACAAGACCTTTTAGAACTAACACCCCACAATCTATGCCCCAACCTGTAATGCTAAAGAATCTAAAGTTGAACAATTCTATGAAGACCTACAAGACCTTTTAGAACTAACACCCCACAANGGGGGTTCAGGATGGGGAACACATGTACACCCATGGCTGATTCATGTCAATGGATGGCAAAATCACCACAATATTATAAAGTAATTAGCCTCCAATTAAAATTAAAAAAAATATCAGTGCTGTTGCTTACATCCTAAATCACCAAAGTGGTATGCCTAGACATTCTCTTCCTCCCTACTTCACCCCCTCTCCTTGTATGGTCTAGTTTTGGTAGATGCTCAGGCTTATCGGCAAATCCTGGCACTTCAATCATCAGCCAGGAGATCTGGGAAGTTTCTACCTTCTGGTCCCGGCAGATCCATAATCCCATACAGGCTTTGAGTGGGGCAGGGGCAGGCCGAGGGAGAGCAGAGTGGCTCTCTGTCCTCTGGGTGCTCAGCACTTTCCAGAGGCCTAGGTTGAGGAGGGGGGAAGGGAGGTTAAGTGGAAAATAGGCCACTTAGGGGGCGTAGTTTATCTGATAACTTTTAGGTATTTTGACATATGCTATGTTGGCCGTCATTTGTTGTTTTGCCTTAGTCCGTGCTAATACTGGGGAAGACCTGTTCTCAGCTCTACAAAGGAGCAAACTGAGGCTAAAGGGAATTAAATTAATTGACCAATGATTGGTAAATAACAGAACTGGGATTTGAACATTGACTTACTGAATTTAGAATCTCAAATTTCAGGTAGAGTGAAGACAGTTTATGGAGGCAGCACCTTGAAAAACGTAGACTTAGATAATAAATGAAACTTCTTGTAGAAGTCCAAGGAGAAAAGCCACATGGGAAAACCTTGTCCTGGAAAGATTTGTCCCCGGCCTAGAGGCTATTAATCTTAGATGCATAAAAATCAGCCTTCATTCTTAATCTAAAGGTTTCCAGAGGATTATTTCTTAAAGCTCGAGTCACCCAAGGTGAATAGTCTTTACATACATGCACAATACAAAAAATGATCTCAAGTTAAGAAGAGTAGGAAATTCAAGATTAAACCAAAGGAAATAGCGTTCTTTATTGCAGTACTTCTCAGAGTCTTAGATTTACTTATTTGGATTTCTCTGCAGTGAATAAGAAGCATAGCTTCCCCAAACTGCTTGCTGGTTGGCCTGTTTTGTGGAGCACTTTGTTGTTGTGGAAGTAGTAATTCACAGCCCTCTACTGGTCACTCTCCCACTGCAGGCAGCGGAGGAGAGCAGCCTAAGAGCTGCTCTGTCTGACCCATGGCAGCTAAAATTAATGGTTCCCACGTCTGACTAGCACTCAGGCCCCTGGCAAGCTAAGAGAAGACTGATCAGCATGGTTCTGCCATAAAACTAGTTCTCAAGTTACAGTCATGGTGCTGAGAGCCAAAAAAACCGGATTTGAACAAAAGCTTAAGAGTGCTTGCTTTTGGAGGTTAAGCTTCTAGGCTTTCCACATAAATGGAAAATAAACAGAAATGCAGTACCGTTATTTACTTTTATATTTCCGTTTTGGGAAAGATAGGAGAGGAAATGATCATCGAAATAAATTCGGACAAAGCCAGACAAGTAAAGGAAATGAGAATTATTGAGTGTCTGTGCCTGTAGGCTAGTAGTATTAGAAACAAAACATCCACAGCATGGGTGACAGAAGAAAATTATGAGAAACAAAGATTTTATATTTGAAAAGAAACAGTCTTACTGCTGCAGGATAGCAGAAATGTCTAGAACACGTTATTATGCAATGTGCTTGCAAGTGGAAAGGG
>SJYA01000431.1:0-52427 GCA_006410615.1 Neotragus moschatus | reverse complement strand
AACCCAGGGATCTAACTCAGGTCTCCTGCACTGAAGGCAGAGTCTTTACTAGCTGAGCCACCAATCAGCGCAAACGTTTGTATGGTAGCATCTGTCCCCACAAAATATTCCTTGTGTTATGCAAATGTATAGCAGTAATCTCTGCCCCAAGAGTCACCTGAAGCTCTCCCCAGCACTCAGTGTTATTCTCAGAGTAATATTAGCTGGCATGTGCACAGTGCCTCATGGCAGCTGTGAGGAAGATATCTTACAGTGAATGCATGTAATATGAAGTCCCTGCTTGGGCATCAAGGTTCTGGCCAGTAGGCTTTCCACAAACTCCTGGAGATTAGGAAAGAAAGGAAAGTCAAATTATAAGAACAATTTAAATAGCTTATAAAGTAAGTATGTAGTTAACCTTGTTATGTGTATATATGTTTAATTATGCATATAGTCCTGATTTTTATGTACTTTATATACAAGTAAGCTTGTTTATTAACAATCCTCCCAGTAGGGATTGGTCACATCTTTCGGAGTCCTGGGTGGGTGGGAGCCAAACTGCAGCCGTGGTTCACAAATTTATGTCTTTCTTTAGCCTCCTTGCAGTTTGTTTCTGCTCAGTGACTTGCTTTGTTTTTTTTTTTTTTTTTTTTTTTTTTTTTTTTAATAAAAGATCTAGCTTGGAAAATATCTTAAGTCGGTAACCCTTCAGACTCCTTTTTCATTTTATTTAAGCCTTGATTTTATATTTTATTGTGCAAGTGTTTCTGCCTTTAGCACCACTCCTGCTAGCTTACTGCTTCTGCAAGACATTTTCACTGAGCTCTGTTTAAGCCATGCACTTGCATTATATTGTGGAGTTAGAGACATCTCTGTTTAATCAGGAAAAATTGGAACTTCTCTCTGTTGCACTAAAAATTTTCTGGCATAAAATTATGAGCTATCAAAGCAACAGTTTTTTTTTTTCCCCACCAAATAGCAAATTTAAACATTAATTGCAAACCACACATATTCATTGATTGCTTGATATGGGTCCTTTACTAAGTAAAATACAAGAAGAAGATATTCCTGCCTTCACAAACCTCATAATCTAGCAGAGAAGCTAAGTAGGAATTATATAGTGTGAGAGCTGTCGTAGAGGTGATTGAATGCTCTCCTTGTCTTCTTTGACAGAACACTCTCTTGGCTTTCTCCCTATTTCTCTGGCTTCTGTTTATTTTAATTTTTCCACTGCAGATTTATACTCTATGACCAAGAATCTGGAGTTCCTCTAGGGTAGATCATAGCCCTTTTCTCCTCTCTATATATTCTCTTCCCAGGTTTTTTCTCTGTATCCATGTCTACTATTTTAATTTATATGCAGAAGACTCATAACTTTTCCCTTTACTAAAAACTCTCCTCTGAGTTTCAGGCCTATATATTTTAATTTTTATTTGACATATCTCCAGGGAATGTCAGACTTTAATATAATATGATAAAAGACTGAACTCAAGATCCAAACCCCTCCTCTCAAAATCTGATCATCTTCTATTACCACGATGAATGGCACTGAAATCCATTTCCTTGTTCAAGCTAGAAAACGAGGGACTATGCCTTTTGACATCTCCTTTTTATTTGTCTCCAGTACCCAGTCTATAATTAAGCCCTGTTGGTTTTCCTTTCTTAATCTCTCTCACTTGTATGATTATAATACCCTCCTTTCTCCACTCCCAGATCTGGGTTTTCACTCTGAAGCCAGAGTGATCCTTTCAAAACTCTAATCTTATCAGAGGATTCCTTTCTTAAAATCTTTTCCCACTGTTAGTTTTTTTTTTTTTAATAATAACCTTATCAAGATATAATTTACATACCATAAAATTCACCCTTTTGAAGTGTGCAATTCAGTAGGTTTTAGAATATTCACAGTTATGCAATTATCATCTCTATCTAATTTTAGAATATCTTTTTCTTCTCAAAAAAGGAAACTTGTAACTAATACCAGTCACACTCCATTCTTCCCTTCCCTCAGTCCCTGATAACTACTAATCTACCTCTGTCTCTACAAATTTGTCTACTTTTTATATTTCATGTAAATTAGATTATACAATCCCATTGTTTTTTGGATAAAGACAAAATTCATTAACCTTGGCTTTAAAACTCTGCGGAGTCTGGTCTCCATTTCTTCTCATGTCTCATCTCAAATTGTATTCTCCTCCGTCTCTTGAATCCACTCACATCAGGCTTCTTTCTTTATTCCCCACTTAGAATGCTTCCTGCTGCTAAAGGGTTTTGCATGTGTTATTTCTCTTTCTCTTCTTATCTAGCAAATCTGTCTCATTGTTCAACCAAAGCCCAAATGTTACTCTTTCCGAATGGATGCTCCTGACCCTTCTGACTGTATCAAACCTCCTAAGTACAGGGTCTGATGACACAGGATGCTTCTGCTTTGAAGCCTTTGTCACAGATGCAGTATTCATTTTTCTTTTGTCATTATTTGACTGATGCCTTTTCTTCAGTGGTCCAAGCTCTGCCTTAGTATCTAGCATAGAGTCTGACAGATGGTAGGAACTGATTAATGTTTACTTAATGAATAAAAGAAGACTGGAATAAAGATTTGTGGAAAATAGGTGCTGAAGCTGAGCTGACATTAGAAAAAGATGAAAAATGGAATGCAAAGTTTGGTAGGGGAAGTATGCACCAAATATTTTCAGAACTGGCCCTTGGCATCCTGGGATATAAATGTAACTCAGCCTTCGGCACCTTCTTACCTCATCTTCTCCATCTGTAAAATGAAGATTACATTTGTCTTTTTATGCCACAAATTCAAAGACTCAATGAGGTAATGTATTTAAAGAAGTTTTTTAAACCATATATCAGAGTTATTAAATTAAAAGTGTTGCTCTTTTTAAATAATCTAGAAATATATACTCAATAATCTTGGTTATATATAGGATATAAAACTAGGTTGTATGGAAAATAGGGAGAATGATAACTTTTACTGTTTGTGTATGTAACACATATATTTGTCAATTATAAAGTTTAAATTTGTTTCCTTGACTGATGAGAATGTGAAAGGCATTTTGTTATTTTATGAAAAAGAGAAACAATTGTATCTAAGGTAAGTAAGATAACATACGTGACAACAGGATTGAAAGTGAAAGAAATTGAAAGTGAAAGAAAGTGAAAGTGAAGTCGCTCAGTCGTGTCCGACTCTTTGTGACCCCGTGGACTGTAGCCCACCAGGTTCCTCTGTCCATGGCATTCTCCAGGCAAGAATACTGGAGTGGGTTGCCATTTCCTTCTCCAGACAACAGGATTAGAAGTAGCCAGAACATTGAATGCTGGCAGAGATCTTAGATAACAGCTATAACTGAACCAATAAGAAGTTCAAGGCTGGTGTGAGATTTATTTAGGAAGAAAAAACAAAAGCTGCATGTGAAAATGGATATTTCAATTGAAAACCCAATTTTTGTTTCATATTGTTGATTAAATATATCACAGCATTGTAATCTAAGAATTTCTCTGCGTTCTATGTGATTAAAAACTCATCAGTAGCTTCTGTGGGATAAAAATTTATGTGGAGACCAATCACAGTATCCTGGAGAGGAGAAAAATTGGCATTAGCACTAAATACAGTGCCTATTTAATAAATAAATAAATAAATATATGTTATATACATTGATATGTCATTTCTATGGCATTAATGATTGATTTAGGAAAAGGAAATGGCAACCTACTCCAGTGTTCTTGCCTGGAGAATTCTATGGACAGGGGAGCCTGGTGGGCTACAGTCTATGGGGTCCCAAAGAGTTGGACATGACTGAAGGACTAACACACAATGATTGATTTGGTTATCCACCCAAGGAGTAGAAAGACTATTTATGATCATGTAAATTTCTATTATTACAGAATTTTGGGATAGGCAGGGCCTCAAGTATCATCATATTATAATCCAAGCAGGATATGGCTCTCTTACAGGTTTATGTTAGCTGTTAGTTGCAGAAACAGGCCTAGAGTACGGGCATTGAGATTCTCAATCTAATGTTGTTACTTTACAACTGTCACTAACACAGTAGCTTCAGTTATCTTATGCGTTCCATCCTTCATGTGGCTATCCTTACTTCTAGCTCTACAACCAGAGATTGCCTTGTTTACATTTCCACTTGCAGGCTATTGCACAAGAGCATAGAATCTAGTTTCAGCATTATTACTCTTTGAATTTTAGGGCTATCAAGATTAATGCCCGTTGCATAACTCTTCATGTCCAAGAATTTATAAGCAGCCAGTCTTTAGGTTCACAGANAGACTGGCCCTGAGTTTTCATTGGAAGAACTGATGCTAAAGCTGAAACTCCAAAAGACCCTGATGCTGGGAGGGATTGGAGACAGGAGGGGAAGGGGACGACAGAGGATGAGATAACTGGATGGCATCTCCAACTCAATGGACATGAGTCTTGGTGAACTCCAGGAGTTGGTGATGGACAGAGAGGCCATGCATGCTGCAATTCATGGGGTCACAAAGAGTCAGACATGATTGAACGACTGAACTGAACCGAACTGAACATCTATGCTATAAGAGACAAAAGTCTGTCTAGTCAAAGCTATGGTTTTTCTGGTAGTCAAGTATGGATGTTAGAGTTGGAAAAATGGAATGCACATTTTATCTTGTGATGAGTTACTTTTTAACAGGTTCAAATGGGTGAATGCAAGTGTTTGCATCTTATCCTCTAATAAGGGCCAGAGTATTTTTATTCTTCTCTGTTTGGAGCAGTGGCTACACTTTGCTGGAGCAGCCGTGAAGAGATACCCCAAACCCAAGGTAAGAGAAACCCAAGTAAGATGGTAGGTGTTGCAAGAGGGCATCAGAGGGCAGACACACTGAAACCATACTCACAGAAAACTAGTCAATCTAATCACACTAGGACCACACCCTTGTCTAACTCAATGAAACTAAACCATGCCCACAGGGCAACCCAAGATGGGCGAGTCATGGCAGAGAAGTCTGACAGTATGTGGTCCGCTGGAGACGGGAATGGCAAATCACTTCAGTATTCTTGCCTTGAGAACCCCATGAACAGTATGAAAAGGCAAAATGATAGGATACTGAAAGAGGAATTTCCCAGGTCAGTAGGTGCCCAGTATGCTACTGGAGATCAGTGGAGAATTAACTCCAGAAAGAATGAAGGGATGGAGCCAAAGCAAAAACAAAACCCAGCTGTGTATGTGACTGGTGATAGAAGCAAGGTCCGATGCTGTAAAGAGAATATTGCATAGAAATCTGGAATGTCAGGTCCACGAATCTAGGCAAATTGGAAGTGGTCAAACAAGAGATGGCAAGAGTGAATATTGACATTCTAGGAATCAGCGAACTAAAATGGACTGGAATGGGTGAATTTAACTCAGATGACCATTATATCTGCTACTGTGGGCAGGAATCCTTCAGAAGAAATGGAGTAGCCATCATGATCAACAAAAGTGTCCGAAATGCACTACTTGGATGCAATCTCAAAAACAACAGAATGATCTCTGTTCGTTTGCAAGGGAAACCATTCAATATCACAGTCATCCAAGTCTATGCCCCAACCTGTAATGCTAAAGAATCTAAAATTGAACAATTCTATGAAGACCTACAAGACCTTTTAGAACTAACACCCCACAATCTATGCCCCAACCTGTAATGCTAAAGAATCTAAAGTTGAACAATTCTATGAAGACCTACAAGACCTTTTAGAACTAACACCCCACAAAGATGTTCTTTTCATTATAGGGGACTGGAATGCAAAAGTAGGAAGTCAAGAAACACCTGGAGTAATANAGAGTTGACTCATTGGAAAAGACTCTGATGCTGGGAGGGATTGGGGGCAGAAGGAGAAGGGGACGACCGAGAATGAGATATCTGGATGGTATCATTGACTCGATGGGTGTGAGTCTGAGTGAACTCCGGGAGTTGGTGATGGACAGGGAGGCCTGACATGCTGCGATTCCTGGGTTCGCAAAGAGTCGGACACAACTGAGCGACTGAACTGAGCAGAACTGTTTATTAAGTGACTGCACTACATCCATTGTTCTAAGAATAGTATCTGTAGGTGTAGCAGTGTAGAGACCCTAGTAGTCTGTTTGACCCTTGCGTCCTGGTTCTGGGAATTTCATCCCCCATGTCCTTTCCATCCATGCCTAGTGCATAGTAGTAGTTCTGCAAATTTTCAGGGATGAGTAGTATGCTCGCTTATTCTTTGAACTACAACCTATGGCAGCAGCAATAGTTTTAAATTGTTCTTTGCCAATCATAAGCTATTTGGCTATGGGCCAGGTCATAACCTGCTTAGTCATAATTTTCCTCACCTGTAAGACGAAAAGTAATAATGGTAAGAACATTGGCGTTTATAACGTGGTTTAAATAATGTACATTATTGTGGGGATTATATACAGAAACACATAGAAGGTTCTGAGCACAGTAACTGACACATGGCAAATGCTTGATAAATGTTAGCTATTACTGTGATGATGGAGATAATGACATCTGTCAGTATAATGTTCTATACTTAAGATTCATAGAAAACAGGATGCATGGGAGCACAAATGCATGTTGCAAATCTTGACAATAATAAACATTATTGTACATATTTTTTTACAAAACAGTTAACAGAAGTTCCATATTGCAATAATTTCTAAAATGTCCTATAATGAAAAAATATAGTTCTCAGTTCTGAGCAAAGTTCCATAAATCATTAAAAATTCTTATCCCCACTGAGTCTCTTTGTTACACCTCCAGCAGCTCAGCAGTCCTTCACAGGCCCAGCAGCTTGAAGGTCAAGGATGCAGGATCTCCAGATACCAGGGCCACTTCAGCATTTAACCCCTAGTCCAGTCAATTTAAGGCTATGACATTTATTCTCTCCTTTGAGACAGGACCCAGCACAGTCTTATCAGGGGTTCTCCCCAGGGAAGAGAAACTTACTCCAGGACAAGCTTACCAACCACATCAAATAAGGGCAGACAGGGGACAGTCTCCTATGTCCCATGTGTGAATGCTCTGAGAGTTATGAAAAGGCCTTGAGAGTGTCATGGTAAATAAGAGAAAAAAATATACAAAAGAGGGAAGTGGAGATGGTTTTGCAGACAGATGGGCCACTGTGGTTGGTTGTCAGAATCTTGAGTGGTTTCTTCAACCTTATGGCCAGAGCAGGAAAGAATTTCAAGTAAAAGAAAATGGCTTTGCGAAGGTTATCTTCTCATACAGATATTTATGATTTCAGGGATTGCATATGTGGTGCTTTTGTTATTAGTTTACATACAATGAAATTGATAAAACTAAACATCTAATACAATTCCCTTACACCTCAAGAGTTTAAGAAAAAGAGAAAGATTAAAATATAAGATCTGTCTTACTTTTTTCCATAAGCCTGTTTCAATTTGTTTATTGCTGTTTGAATGATATTTATAATAAATTATTATTATTTGAACTTACCTAGGGACTAGAGCAATTTAAATTGGGCTTTATTTTATTTTTGATTTTTGAAATAATTTATAGAAAACCCACAAAGATAAAACGTCACAGTGTATGGGACATCCTTTTCTTTACGTCTGAAATACCTTCTCTGCCTTAAGCTTCAAGAAATGGTAGAAAGCACCTGGATATATGGACATGTTTGTTTTCCTCAGATTTCTTTTTCTCTCAGACTCATACAAGGGGAAGATATATAAAATATGCACAGTGCTACTACTTTTAATAAATTCAGTGTCTATGCGGTTGATTCACATGTTATTACTAGGTAGAGATAATTCCATAACAAAAATTAAAATTTCCAAAAGTCATCAGATATAAGTGAGAAGTTTGAAAAATGGAGAATAGAGTGCAGCTTTGCTGGGCTGTAGTCAATAATCCTCTGGAGTAGGAAATCACAACCCACTCCTGTATTCTTGCCTGAAAAATTCTGCAGACAGAAAAGCCTGGTAGGCTACAGTCCATGAGTGTGCAAAGAGTTGGACATGACTGAACACACAAAGAAAAGAATTTTTGAAATTTTGGTAACTGAAAACACCACAGAATAGAAGCTAGAACTTTTCAGTCAAGTTCTACGTATCTATTTTTTAATCTCTGAGCTGTTTTGAATGGTAATAGAAAGAGGCTCAGAAAAATTCACTTCTGTCTCTATAAGAAGACAACAACACTCCTATGGCCTGTTTACTCACACCAATATTTACTTGTGTTCCCATCTGCTATGTGCTGGTTCCTTCGGTATCTATGTTTCCGGAGAGGACATGACTGAAATGTTCTTTGCTTTCAAAGACAGAGTTTATATCCTACAAGGGGGACTTAGCAAGTATATATATGACTACACAAGGTGAAATCACATAGGTACCAGAGAGCAAGATGACTAGGAGAGTAGAAATGGACCTATAAAATCAGCCAGTCTGTCTAATCTGCCTCACTTTATAGATATGAGAAAAGAAGTCAAGAGTAGTACGTCAGCCTTGCTTAAAGTCACACAGCATATTAGAATACACCCAGGACTAAGTCAGGTCAAGTCAAATCAAGGGCTCTTTTAAATTTAAACTGCACTCTTACTTGGAGGAACTTAATTAACTTTAATTTTGCGGGGACTTTGGTATGTTTCACTTTAATTCAAGTATAAAAATATATCCAAAATATTGTTGGACACTATGAAGTGAATGGAACAAATTAAATTTGGGGGTTAGCACAGTAAATATTTTTTGTAACTGTCTAAACTCATCATTCATGCAGCTGATCCATTTTACAAAGTAGTAAAATTCAGAAATGTAGATAAGTCATGACAAAAGCACTGTTTCGTTATCAACAGCTATTTGAAATCTAACTAGGGTCCATGAGAATAGTGGTTGAGAATCTCTTTAAAACTGTCTGAACCTTCACATGATTGTAGTTTTACTCTCAGTGAATGTTGATTGGAATGAACATAAAATAGCTAAAAGCTCATAAGAATTCTTTAACAGTTTTAAATTATGATTAAAGGAAGCATCATTTATAGATACCTGAAAAAATAAAAATAGTGAGCATGTGTGTATTGTGTCATAGATATTTCTTCAAAGTGCCGTCTTACATGAATATGAGACTAACCGATTCACTTATTCATTCATCATTTATTCATCCAAGAAGAATTAATCTCTTGCAGTCATGAGACATAATATCAATAAAGATTGAGTTTAGAGTTCTTTTTCTATACATGCAAAATCAAATGTTTGTCTCCTGATATTCTTTTGACTGGACTTCCTTGTGTCCAGTAGAATAAAAACTAGCTGTGGAATTTTCTGTGGATCAAAGCAATAAATGAAAACATAATTTTTTTAGCAGGATAGTCTCGCCAACTATACAGTATTTTTCTTGTGTACTTCACAGAAGGTGATGGAGAATCTCGTCCCACCAGTGTAAGAGATGGTAAATAACCATGGGCTATAATGTGTGCTTATTACTGATCCCTATTGAGCTCCACAGATCTGCAGATGATTTTTAAATAGGTTGATGAGTGGTTCTTAAGGGAAAGGACAGAAGCTGAAATGTCCACACAGCGCTAATGGGCACTTTAATTTAAATTAGCCAGGCAGAGTGTTATCTTTAAAGGCTGCTGCTGCTGCTGCTAAGCCGCTTCAGTCGTGTCCGACTCTGTGTAACCCCATAGATGGCAGGCAACCAGGCTCCCCTNGATGAGTGGTTCTTAAGGGAAAGGACAGAAGCTGAAATGTCCACACAGCGCTAATGGGCACTTTAATTTAAATTAGCCAGGCAGAGTGTTATCTTTAAAGGCTGCTGCTGCTGCTGCTAAGCCGCTTCAGTCGTGTCCGACTCTGTGTAACCCCATAGATGGCAGGCAACCAGGCTCCCCTGTCCCTAGGTTTCTCCAGGCAAGAACACTGGAGTGGGTTGCCATTTCCTTCTCCAATGCGTGAAAGTGAAAAATGAGCGGGAAGTCGCTCAGTCGTGTCCGACTCTTGGCGACCACATGGACTGCAGCCCCCCAGGCTCCTCTATCCATGGGATTTTCCAGGCAAGAGTACTGGAGTGGGGTGTCATTGCCTTCTCCTTCTTTAAAGGCAAAAGATTTAAAGTCTATCATGTGTAAGGCTTTCTTGGCAGTGCTTGTTTTAAGGTTGGCATGAAGTATATTTACTCCAGTTACAAAATCCTAGTAACCCTGTTGATACGAAGTATTCATATGCTTTTGATTTCCAAGTTCTTCCAGTAGACCTGTATGTGTTCTGAAGCTGGAAACATATTGAAAAAAATTTGAGGAGCTTCATAGGCATTCCACAGTTACTTGTTCAGGGATTTCCTTTTCTTTTCTTGGAACTTTGGGTTCCTGATAAGAACAGCAAACTAATAGAAATGTGAATGAACCCTGTCTATTTAAGTGAAAACTTTCTTTTTATCACATTCATTTTTTTTCTATAATAACTGGGGTATATGTTTACATGAAATTTTATACAAACAAGATTGCCATGGTCTGTTTGCTTTGCCTTTTAATCAGATCATTTCTGATAGGTTGTATAAACAAGGATGTTAGTGCCCTCTTTCCAAAATAAGTACAGCTGAAAAACAGCTTACTGATTTTAAATCATGGCTTTCACATCCGCAATTGGACTTAAATATCCAGGAAGGTCTTTATGGACTGTAACAGATGATGGCTGCCCTCTAGTGACTAGACATTCTTGCTGTTTCAGTTTAGGTTAGAAAAGGGCGTTTTTATGTCCTAATTTCTATTCAATCAGTTGGGCGTTAGAAACATTTATAGAGAGAACACAATACATGCTGAATACTAATTATATTCTATGAATGCAGAAATATATGAAATACAGATATATTTTCTCAATCACTGCCAACATATATTTCTTAAAAATTCAACCATTTTCAAGCTAAACTTATCAATTAAATAACCCTAGTTTTATTTCAACTCATAGAACAAAGACTAGTGTTTTTACACGTAGAAAGGTTAATTATCTAATAGTACTAACTATTGAATCTTCTTCCTTTCTCCATCTTATTCTCTCTGGCAAAGAAAACGTATTCTGTTCATTTGACAAAAAGTTTGCATTTCTAACTATCTTCAGAGAGATTGCTTTTTTTTTTTTTTCTAATTGCTAAAATGCCTGGAGTTGTATTTAGATGATCACACATAACTGGATACATCAAGCCACATTTAAGATTCAACCAGCAAGACTATAACTGCCCCCAGTCAATAGTAGTGAAACTTAGTGATCCTGACAGCACCTGCAAGGTGGCTTTCTTATTCCATTGCAGCTACAAGGTACAGCATGGCAATATGAGATTTGATTACTTTCAAACTAAACAAAACAAAACAAACATAAACAACAACAAAACCCACAGCACTTCAGCCTATTGCTGATAGAATTGAATCAAAATAAATCTTATTGCCAAGCAGACCAGAGAAAAATCACCTCTTTGAAGGTTGACAGGAAAGCAAATCGTTTTTCACTTACTACCTCATTTTTTCCTTTATCTTCAAACCAAAAGATATTTTCTATAATGTCTAAGTGTTACTTTTTTCTTTAAAAAGCAAGTTTTTGCTGAAAGTGTGAAAACCTAAAAATCAGCTACCATATAGGGAAAAATTCTTCCCAGTCTCTATGAAATGATGAACTATCCCTTGCTTAAAATATAGGACAGTATTTGATCTTGGATCACATTCTGATATATATAAATATTCAGGATAAAAGTGTAGTTGGAAAAATTGATGCATCTTAATTGCTATAGTATCTAATGAAAAAAATATTGATAATTTAAAAAGGTTGACTAGATAATCTACTCAAATTTTCCACATGGTCAATCATCTAAATGGTCTATTGCATGGTCTAAAGCTAATAGAGTAAATTCAATTGATGATTGGTTCTGATTTGGGTATATATTTCCAAACCTTTATAAGATAATCTTTTTTTTTTTTTTTGTCCTTGTTCCATTTGTACTTTTCTTTCTGCATAGTCAAACCAACACATGAGGAATCAGAACAAAATTTTCTGGGCTTTGTGGCTATGTAAAAATGGCTAACATCACTTGACCGACATCAGCCTTTTAGTTCATCTCTATTGTGCCTGGAAAAAATATTCAGTTCATTTCTTCTTAATAAATATTTGTGGAGTTCTGATTCTGTCAGGTGTATTAGCTCTAGGAGATGAAAACACAGATAAGATTGAGTTTCTGCTTGAAAGGAACAAATACTTACAAAAATTGTGGTATCCAATAATAAATATATATGCAATATGCAAAAAGAGTGCAGAATAAGGATTCATTCCCTGCAGACTTAAGGGAAGACTTATTAGAAGGGATGATTCCCAATAGAGTCAACATTTTGAAAGATAAATAGGAAGCCTCAAGACAAATAAGAGGAGGAAAGGACACTCAAGCTGAACAAAATGACCACCACTTTTTTTTCTTGTTTATATTTACTGAAGTATGATTGATGTATAATATTATATGTTACAGATGTAGTATATAGTGATTCACAATTTTTAAAGGTTATATTCCATTTATCGTTTACTATAAAACATTGCCTATGTTCCCTGTGTGATACATTATATCTTTGTTGCTTATTTTATATATAATAGTTTGTATTTCTTAACTCCCTATCCCTAAATTGACCCTCCCCCATTCTGCCTTCCCAGTGATAACCAGTACTTTATGCTCTAAATGTATCAGTATGCTTCTGTTTTATTATATTCACTAGTTTGTTGCCTTTCTTAGATTCCACATATAAATATCACATATGATTTGTCTTTCCCTGTCTGACTTATCTCACTTAGTATAATTTCCTCCAGGTCTGTTCACATTGCTGCAAATGGCAAAATTTCATCCTTTTTATGGCTAAGTAGCATTCCATTGGTGGGCTTCCTAGGTCACTCAAGTGGTAAAGAGTCCACTTAACAATGTAGGAGATGCACGTTCAATCCCTGGGTTAGAAAGACCCCCAGAGAAGAAAATTGAAACTGACTCTGGTATTCTTGGACTTCCCTGGTGGCTCAGATGGTAAAGTGTCTGTCTACAATGCAGGAGACTTGGGTTCAATCCCTGGGTCGGGAAGATTCCCTGGAGTAGGAAATGGCAACCCACTCCAGTACTCTTGCCTAGAAAATCCCATGGACGGAGGAGCTTGGTGCAGGCTACTGTCCACAGGGTCACAAAGAGTCGGACACGACTGAGCGACTTCACTTTCACTTTCACTGGTAGTCTTGAATGGAAAATCCCATAGACAGTGGAGCCTGGAAGGTTACAATCCATGGAGAGGTAAAGAGTCAGATATGACTTAGTAACTGAGCATTGAGCCTGGTATTCCATTATATATTTCCCACAGTGCCTGCACCAATCACATTACCACCAACAGTGTATGAGATATCCTTTTGCTCCACATTCTTACTGAATTTTTTATTTGTGGTTTTTTGAAGATAGTCATTCTGACAAATAAGGAGTGATATCTCATTGTAGTTTCGATTTGCTTTTCCTTGATGATTAGCCATGTTGAAGAAATTTTCATGTGCTTATTGGTCCATTTGCATGTCCTCTTTGGAAAAAAATCTATTTAGGTCTTTTGATTTTTTTTTTTTTTGATGTTGAGTTATATGAGCTGCTTATATATTTCAGATATTAACCTCTTATCTTTCATATTATTTGCAAATATTTTATCCCATTTTGTAGGATGTCTTTTTATTTTGTTGATTGTTCCTCTATATGTGCAAAAGCTTTTAAGTGTAATTAGTTCCAATTTGTTTATTTTCGCTTTTATTTCCTTTGCTTTAGGAGATAGATAAAAAAGTATATGATTTTATGTATATGACATAAATATGATTTATGTCCAAGAATATCACGTCTGTTTTCCTTTAGGAATTTTATGGCTTCCAGTCTTCAATTTTGATCTTTTGAGTTTCTTTGAACTGAATTATGTCAATTGTTGTGTATCTTATTATAAATGTTGTCCATAATATTATGTTCCAAATTTAGCAGTAATTTAATAAATACTGATTTGAACAATCAGTCCCTTAACAAATTGCTCTTCTGAACTCCTACCTTATTTCATTCAGTCCTAGATGCTGATGAAAAAATAAAACTAAACATAATATGGCTGCTGCTGCTGGTGCTAAGTCGCTTCAGTCGTGTCCAGCTCTAAAGATAATATGGCACATGCCCTCAAACTGCTTACATGTTTGTAAAACATGTAACCCTGCCAAAGTTGTAGTTATAGGGTCAATACAGGCAAAGAAAGGCAGGGAAGAGGCAGCAATAAAGGAGCTCTTCCAGCATATCTTTGGAAGAGAAAAGACAAGTGAAAAATCGATAATATCAAAGGATAGGAAAAGTTATAAAGGAGCTGTATATCCTTACAAAAGAGTAAGGAGTTATATATTCTTACAAAGGATAAAGGAATAGGTGGCCAGGATAAGTAAGGCAATTCACATTTTATGCTCTTCTGAGAGCCTCAAAGCTTAAAGACACAAGTCACAGGGAAGGTGGGTGTGAAACTCTTCTAACTGGATGGCAATTAGAAGATTTCTGAGCATAAAGGGAATATTGAATGCAACACACATTTATTTTGGCTTCCTCCATACTCTGGGCTTCCCTCATAGCTCAGTTAGTAAAGAATCTGCCTGCCATGCAGGAGTCCCTGGTTCCATTCCTTGAATTTGTTTAAGAATTTGTACAGTGAGGGAATGAACCACACCAAGGTCTGCCACAAATACATACAACTGGTCTATCATGCATAGTCAAGAGCAAGGTTGAGGACAGGGTTAAATAAATAGTAAAATGAATAGAACATGTATTGTTTGTAGACTTTTTGATGAGGGCCATTCTTACTGGTATGAAGTGATATCTCCTTGTAGTTTTGATTTGCATTTCTCTAATAATGAACGATGTTGCTATGTGTCTCAGGAAACTCAAACAAGGGCTCTGTGTCAACCTAGAGGGGTGAAATGGGGAGGGAGATGGGAGGGAGTTTCAAAGGGAGGGAATATATGTATACCTATGGCTGATTTATGTTGAGGTTTGGCAAAAAACAGCAAAATGCAGTAAAACAGTTATCCTTCAATTAAAAAAAAATTAATTTTTTAAATGAATAGAGAAAAATCTACACTCAGCTGGTAACGAATCTGCCTGCAATGCAGGAGACTCCTATTCTTGGGTTAAGAGATCCCCTGGAGAAGGGATAAGCTACCCACTTACATATTCATGGGCTTCCCTGGTGGCTCAGATGGTAAAGAATCTGCCTGCAATGTGGGAGACCTGAGTATAATTCCTGGGTTGGAAGATCCCCTGAGGAATGTATGGCAACCCACTCCAGTATTTTTTTTTTAATGCACATTTATTGGGCATCTGTGTTGTTGTTTTTGTTATTGTTGTTGACACTTAGAGAGCAGTTTATCTAAAAACAAATCAATTTAACTGATGATTGCTTAGGTTAACTCACAAGTCAGTAAGTCTCATTCCCACTCATAGAGAACAACTAGTCAGTTTTTTAGTGTCTTATGTCCAAAAAACATGAATAGAGTCAAGCAATACTTGACTTTTAAAAGGAAATCTCTCATAAGAAAGCAATGAATTAATATTAACTGCATCTTCTCAAAGGGAACCCACAGGAAAGATACAATGGCAGAAGCAGAAGCCAATGACCAAGCTTTTAATTATCACAGAAATAAGAGAAAGTATTGTGTCCATGAAGTAAGGATATGGCATGAAAAAAAGAACAATTCATGAATATGAAGCAGCTCTGGAAATTCAAAATTGTTTTAACAAAATTACCATTCAATTTAAAGGCTAACAGAGTAGTAAATCTCTTAAAAAGTAGAACATAAAGATAAAAAATAGAAATTAAGTCTCAGAATATATATATAGACATAGATATAGGTAGGTAGACAGATAGACAGATATAGATATAAAGATATGGCTTCCCAGGTGGCTCAGTGGGTAAAAAATCTGCCTGCAATGCGGGAGACACAGGAGATGGATATTTGATCCCTGGGTTAGGACAACCCCCTTGAGGAGGGCAAGGCAGCCTACTCCTCTTCTTGCCAGGAGAATTCCATGGACAAGAACCTGGCAGGTTACAGTCCATAGGGTCACAAACAGTTGGCTGCTACTCTTCTAACTGGATGGCAATTAGAAGATTTCTGAGCATAAAGGGAATATTGAATGCAACACACATTTATTTTGGCTTCCTCCATACTCTGGGCTTCCCTCATAGCTCAGTTAGTAAAGAATCTGCCTGCCATGCAGGAGTCCCTGGTTCCATTCCTTGAATTTGTTTAAGAATTTGTACAGTGAGGGAATGAACCACACCAAGGTCTGCCACAAATACATACAACTGGTCTATCATGCATAGTCAAGAGCAAGGTTGAGGACAGGGTTAAATAAATAGTAAAATGAATAGAACATGTATTGTTTGTAGACTTTTTGATGAGGGCCATTCTTACTGGTATGAAGTGATATCTCCTTGTAGTTTTGATTTGCATTTCTCTAATAATGAACGATGTTGCTATGTGTCTCAGGAAACTCAAACAAGGGCTCTGTGTCAACCTAGAGGGGTGAAATGGGGAGGGAGATGGGAGGGAGTTTCAAAGGGAGGGAATATATGTATACCTATGGCTGATTTATGTTGAGGTTTGGCAAAAAACAGCAAAATGCAGTAAAACAGTTATCCTTCAATTAAAAAAAAATTAATTTTTTAAATGAATAGAGAAAAATCTACACTCAGCTGGTAACGAATCTGCCTGCAATGCAGGAGACTCCTATTCTTGGGTTAAGAGATCCCCTGGAGAAGGGATAAGCTACCCACTTACATATTCATGGGCTTCCCTGGTGGCTCAGATGGTAAAGAATCTGCCTGCAATGTGGGAGACCTGAGTATAATTCCTGGGTTGGAAGATCCCCTGAGGAATGTATGGCAACCCACTCCAGTATTTTTTTTTTAATGCACATTTATTGGGCATCTGTGTTGTTGTTTTTGTTATTGTTGTTGACACTTAGAGAGCAGTTTATCTAAAAACAAATCAATTTAACTGATGATTGCTTAGGTTAACTCACAAGTCAGTAAGTCTCATTCCCACTCATAGAGAACAACTAGTCAGTTTTTTAGTGTCTTATGTCCAAAAAACATGAATAGAGTCAAGCAATACTTGACTTTTAAAAGGAAATCTCTCATAAGAAAGCAATGAATTAATATTAACTGCATCTTCTCAAAGGGAACCCACAGGAAAGATACAATGGCAGAAGCAGAAGCCAATGACCAAGCTTTTAATTATCACAGAAATAAGAGAAAGTATTGTGTCCATGAAGTAAGGATATGGCATGAAAAAAAGAACAATTCATGAATATGAAGCAGCTCTGGAAATTCTAAATTGTTTTAACAAAATTACCATTCAATTTAAAGGCTAACAGAGTAGTAAATCTCTTAAAAAGTAGAACATAAAGATAAAAAATAGAAATTAAGTCTCAGAATATATATATAGACATAGATATAGGTAGGTAGACAGATAGACAGATATAGATATAAAGATATGGCTTCCCAGGTGGCTCAGTGGGTAAAAAATCTGCCTGCAATGCGGGAGACACAGGAGATGGATATTTGATCCCTGGGTTAGGACAACCCCCTTGAGGAGGGCAAGGCAGCCTACTCCTCTTCTTGCCAGGAGAATTCCATGGACAAGAACCTGGCAGGTTACAGTCCATAGGGTCACAAACAGTTGGCTGCTACTCTTCTAACTGGATGGCAATTAGAAGATTTCTGAGCATAAAGGGAATATTGAATGCAACACACATTTATTTTGGCTTCCTCCATACTCTGGGCTTCCCTCATAGCTCAGTTAGTAAAGAATCTGCCTGCCATGCAGGAGTCCCTGATTCCATTCCTTGATCTGAAAGATCTGCTGGAGAAGGGATAAGCTACCTATTCCAGTATTCTTGGGCTTTCCCTGTGACTCATCTCGTAAATAATTTGCCTGCATTGTGGGAAACTTGGGTTTAGTCCCTTGTTAGGAAGATTCCCCTGGAGAAGGGAAAAGCTACCACTCCAGTATTCTAGCCTGCAGAATTCCATGGACTGTATAGTCCATGGAGTAGCAAAGAATTGGACACGACTAAGCAAATTTCACTTTCACTTTCCTCCATACTCTAAGGACAGTGAAATGTGTACATACAAAAATGAAAAAAACAAGAGACAGCAATTTAAAAAATTAAAATCTGAAAGCAATAAGTAATAAATGGCTTATTAGATCTAAGAAAATTGAATCTTATCCTAGAAGGCGAAAGCTGATAATGATACACAAAATTTCCCAAGGGCTCTAGATTTAGAAAAATCAAAATAGGTAATTTTGTCTCTAGAGTTAAAAGAAATATTAATATTAGGAAGATTGTTTGAAAGCTTGATTAAGAAGCAAGGAAGATTGCATACTCTTTAGTGTTTTGTAGAATAGTCTTACTCCAACACACGAAAAAAAATGGAAGTTTATTTTTGGAGATTGTAATTTTGGACCTTGGGCTGTGAGGCATATTTGAGAATAATTGTAAGATATGATATTTAGAGGGATTAGTGACTTTACTAGTCTCCCAGTATGCTGAAAGCCAAGAAGTCATCCTTCACATAAATGATTAGAAGACAAATCCAAGAGGAAAGACTTTGGGAGTCATGCTGACAGTAGCTTATATAGTAATGCTGCATAAGTGTATCTTTGATGAGATCCATTCATGGACTCAGAGCTTCCAATTAGCTTTTTCATGATGAAATGAGGACTAAGGAAAATACAAACCAGGATTTCTGGAAGGTTCTGATAATATTCCCTTTTTTGATCTGAGAACTGATTAACCAGGTGTGATCAGTCTGTGGATATTATACTCATTAAATTAAAATATGTAAAAAATAATAAATATTAAAATATGTAAAAAATTATAAAAGATCAGAATAATCCCAAATAGTTGCTAACTGGCAATGGCATAATCCTCCTGATATTTATTTCCTTTAAATAACTTTATTTCTGTCAGCAATGGTCTTCATCACAGAATAGATCATTTGAGGGGAAAAAGAAAAAAAAATGAATTCCAAAATGTTGGATTAACTTTCTTTTACGTTTGTCCAGTGGTATAACTTGAACTAATATTATGATTCTTGGGCCACAGATTTTTCTGGAGGCTACACTGGCAGCTCTTAACTATGCTCCAAATTATTTCTCTAGTAATAAAGTCTTCTAAACACATTTGTCTAAACTCTTTTAATCAAGGTCATACTGTATGTGTTTAAACTTGACACCATTGAAATCTTAAACCCCAAGATTTTACCTACAAATATGTAGTTGCCTTCTAATTTTGAAGCATTGGAGTTAAGATTCACATAGGATAATTTTAATGACAAGTAGCCATTTGCCTGGTACCAATCGTTAAACTTTCAGGGCCTTCCCAATGGCTCTGTGGGTAAAGAATCTGCCTGCAATGCAGGAGACACAGGGGACATGGGTTTGTTCCCTGAGTAGGGAAGATCTCCTGAAGGAGGGCATGGTAACTCACTCCAGTATTGTTGCCTAGAGAACGGACAGAGGAGCCAGTGGGCTATGGTCCACGGGGTTGCAAAGAGTTGGACAACTCAGCTGGACAACTGAGTAACTACACACACCACCAATTGTTAAACTGAACGCTCTTACAGTTTAGAAACTATGAGCAGTATTTCTCACATGGAATATGACTTAATAAATAAAATATGCAAAGGAATGAGGAAATGCACAATTTTTCATGCTTTGCTTACAAAGATAAGTAGTTGAACTAAAGTATTCCTATATAAAGCTGAAGAAAAAATCTCTGTGTATTGAAATGATAATTGAAATGATAATGTTGATAATTCACAGGCATTACAGAAGAGAGTGATCTAAAGGAAATAATGCATGTTTATTCTAACAGTTGATTTTCTAACAGTGGTGAATTTTGCCAGTTTTTACTCCACTAAGATCCTCATATTTGTACTTTAGACGTAAGAAATCCTTGTCACTGACCTGGTCTCACTGGCCACTAGTCTTGGCCTGGAGATTTTGCAGTGAGCTCTCTTCCTGGAAGCCTGGCCAAATTCCAAGATTTCCATGCTCAGGGAGTTTTCCTGCTGTGTGCCATTAACTATGAAAATATTTATATTTTGTGGATTTTGGTAAAATTAGATGCCTCTGAGTTCAAAACATCTAAGAGAATATAAAGAAATTCATGCTGAAAGAGCCAGTGGTAGTACCACGTATAAACTGCTGTTTGGAGGCAATGCAAGGAGAGAGAGAAAATCCCCAAGACTACATTCTTGCTCTTCTGTTATCCATTCTCCAAATAGCAACACTTTATTCTGTAACTCAAGCTTTGTCACTCCTTTTATAAAAATATGTCCCAAGTTTCTCAAGCTGTCACTAAATAAAATTTAAATGCCTCCCATGACCTACCTGTGTAGTACATTAGCAGCATGCCCATGCTAACACTGTCCTCTGCAGCTGGTTCTAAGCTGTCACTTTGCCACTTACTCTCCTCTGTGCAGTCACACAATGTATTGACTATATCAAAACCCAAAAGGGTGTTGCAGTCATTATGCAATGACACAGTTGTGTTGATTGATTAGAGACAATTCATGTTCTATTAATCACTAAAATGTTTTGCTTGTCAGCCCTGCTAAGTTTTCCTGGGCCTGGAAACTTCTGCAATTACTAGCTGTTCCCACTGCCTAAAATGTGCTCATCACCTTTCATCTCTTGCCATGACTGGCTCCTTCCTGTTTTCAGGTTGGCATAAATGTTTCCTCTCTAAAGTCTCTTTCTCTTTCTATTTTGCATCAATAATTGTTTTTTCTTCCTTTATGGTAGTCGCTCTCTCACAAAACATCAATCATATGTTCATAGCACTTCTCATGCCCTGTATCCTGTTTATTCAGGATAATCGTCAACCTTTGTTATTGGAGTGTAAGCTTCATAAGGGCAAGGTCTTCCTGTCTGTTTACCGGATTTTGAGCTTTGAGCAGATGGTTTGACTCAGTTAATCCTAGTATGTGAATGAACAAATAATAGGGATTTAAACATCATCACGTGGATGTGAACCACTATGCAGTACTATCATGTAACTACCCTAATGTACACAAATAAAGAGAAACAAGCCTTAGCCAAGGGCTTTTGTAGATTAAGAACCTAAGTCATAGAGTCAAAAAGTCCATGAATATCTCTGTAAATAAGGTGTAAAATTATAGATCAAATATAATTTTCACAAGTATTTTAGTGTGCAAAATAGGAGGACATTTTTCTGTCTTTCCTGCTGTATGTTGACATTCAAATACCATCATCACTAATAGTACTATTTTTGAATGTGAAAATATAAAAATGTCAGGATCGCACCACTGACCTAGTGTATATTTAATTGAGAATTGCACTGATAGGGTTGAACTTTCTAATCTATGATGAAGATCCTCTGAGTAAAGAGCTTCAGTCAGCACAAATGGATTCCTGAGACCTCAAGAATTAGTGGAACTTGATCGGCTTTAATTTGAAGGACCAAGAAGCTAGGGGATAGGATGTTTCCTAATCTCAATTCCAAGTTTTCACAGATCTGTCCTCAGAATATTTTATCTAACTATGATGCCTCTGATTCAACAAAAATGTGAATGCTTTCTCAGATAGAAAGATCAATGGTCCTCGGGTCAGTTTTCCCACATTCTTTGAATCCACTACTCTGATAACTTCTATCCTAAATTCCCACTGGTGGGAATTCAAAATTTAATCTCCAGGAGGATGTGGAATGGATTAAAAGAGTGAATAAATAAATTTCAAGCTTCCTATATATCTAAGGCTGAAACCCCATTCTATGTTCTGTTTTTCAACTCAAATTATAGCCAGATGCATTTCTCATCAAAAATTCTATAATGACATCAACTGATTACCTTTATATGAAAAATGACAAAAACTACCCAAATTTATTATATAATTCCATCCTATTATCAAATTCCTACAGATAAATTAATACTCCAAAATATTAATGTTATAAATCTTATAAACTCAAAAGATTTAAAGTTTAAAATCAGATTCTCTTGACTTCCAAAGTTACAAGTCCAAGGTCTGGAAATGCAAGAATAAAACAATAAACCACCCAAAGATTTTCTTCTTTCTACTCTCAGTCCAAGGGTTTCCAACTAGGTTCCTGGGTGGAGTCAGGCTAGGCTCTATTGTACATGTACCTTTAGCACTGCTGAGGTTACTTATCTAAACTATCAGTTGAGTCTCTCTGTTGTGTCTGACATATTGCAACCCCATGGACTGCAGCCCACCAGGCTTCCCTGTCCATCACCAACTCATGGAGTTCACTCAAATTCATGTGCTTCGAGTTGGTGATGCCATCTAACCAACTCATCCTCTGTCATCCTCTTCTCCTCCTCCCTTGAATCTTTTCCCAAATCAGGGTCTTTTCCAATGAGTCAGTTCTTCACATCACCAAAATATTGGACCTTCAGTTTCAGTATCAGTCCTACCAGTGAATATTGAGGACTGATTTCCTTTAGGATTGTCTGGTTTGATCTCCTTGCAGTCCAAGGGACTCATGAGTCTTTTCCAGCACCACAGTTCAAAAGCATCAATTTTTTGGTGTTCAGCTTTCTTTATAGTCCAACTTTCATACCCATACATGACTACTTGAAAAACCATACTTTGACTAGATGGACCTTTATTGGTAAAGTAATGTCTCTCCTTTTTTCTAAACTATATGACGTTGCTAA
Source organism: Neotragus moschatus (assembly GCA_006410615.1). Taxonomy (NCBI): domain Eukaryota; kingdom Metazoa; phylum Chordata; class Mammalia; order Artiodactyla; family Bovidae; genus Neotragus; species Neotragus moschatus. The sequence continues at coordinate 29,731 of SJYA01000431.1, read as the reverse complement.
TCCAAAGTTTCATGTTGAAAATGAAAGGACACACAGCTGATTCATAGCACTAACACACACACCCAAAATTTTTTAAATTAATCCATTCACTGTCCCTAGAAATGCTTTGCACAAGCAAAATTGTAGTTATATATTCTGGAATTTAGTTGTTAAGACCATAGAAATTATGACAGAAATTAATGGATACTATATTAAAAGAAGTCAAGTTTGAAAAAAAAAAAAAGTCTTCAGGGCCACTCTCCCCACATTCCCAGGTAATCTATGCTAATGTTCCAGAATCTATCACCTGTTAATCTAAACTTACTTGGTAAAAATAACATCTTCTGCCAAGATGTATATTTTAAAACCCTACATTGATAACCAGAACATAATGTTTCCTCTATCAGGAAGTGATCTTTTTGCGAAATTGTTGCCCTTTGACAAAATTTTTAAATGAGATGCTTTTCTATATATAATTCATATTTGTTTCAATTGGAGGATAACCCTTGGCAGAGTTTCAATGGATGTTGCTGCTAATGTTTTTGAACCATATCCTTCTACTCATCTGGAAAGGAGCAATATCTCTGTCATGGCCTGTCACAGTAGCTTTTTTTCACATAGGACATCTGTATTTATTTTTTTCATATACAATTTTCCAAAGTGAAATAGAATCAACATAAACCAGATTTTCTCAAAGCATCCAAAAGTACACCCTTTTTTTATCTCCCAGAATCAGGTACACCTAATGAGAAATTATACTCTCTGTTCACCAACATCAAAAGCATAGTTGGATTGTTTCCTGTAGTTCTGCCTGGTGTGCTGCAGTCCATGGGATTGCAGAGTCAGACATGACTTAGCAACTGAACAACAACGGCATCCTTTAAACCCTCTAAAGTTTGCTTCTCTTAGAGAAGCATAGATTTGTCAGGTATATTGTCTACAATAACTGCAACACCCTGAAATGTCACCTAAAAATATTTTGACTATTTTATGCTGACCTTCCCTGTCCTTCCACTTTTATCTATTTAGATATTCAAAAAGATGTGTCCTGTATTGATATTACAGAGAATTCTCCATCAGTAGCTTTGAAAGTCTTCATACTGTCCTTGGTCCTGGCTTCCTCTGGTGGTGGTATTCAAGTCTCTTATCTTGGATTTTGCTCTCTTCTTCTGTCAGATGCCATTGGGCTTCAGTCAGTTTCTGATCTAGCAACAACTTAAATATCTCTCCCTTTCTAATACCCTCTTTAAAAGAGATTTACTTAGGTGCTTCATCTTTATAATACACCAAATTTGAAGAAAAAGAGAGAAGGAATAGAGTCATGACTTAAGTTCCTTCTCTAAAATTTGCTTGTTAGACAAGACATTCTCCTCCTTTCTGAAGAGAGTAGTTAAGAGGACAGCTACAGGTCAGATTATTCTAATGATTCAATTGGTTACAGGATGCCAAGAGACAGGAAATTATTTCTCAACAATTTTTTTTTTTAAGTAAGAATTGAAGATTTGCAAAAACTGAACAAGTAACAATGACAATAAAACCATAGGAGAGAGTCATTTAAAATATAAAGTAAATTTTAATAATTAAGGATAGAACTAAAAACCAAAATGTTAGCAATAAATGTATTAAGAAATAAGCTGAAATACATTATAGGTATGACAAAGAAATTAGAATATTATTCTAATAATAAGGAGAGGGAAAGCATATTTGAAATATTAAAGCAAAAAATTAAGCAAACAAAAATCAGTACACAAGGCTAGACTTCTGGACAGCTGAGAGAAATGGCAGCAACAAACTAAGTATCTCCAAACACACCCCCTACTCATATGAAAAAGCAAAAGGAAAACATAAATTATATTTTTTAAAAAATTATCATCACTTGAAGAGAGAGAACACTAACCCCACAAAATCAGTATGAGTAACAAAGAAGAAAATTATTAATTTTTAATGTGCAATCTCTCATACTTTTGCCTCACCTACAGTCAGATTCACTGCTTTGTGGTGGCTAAAGTCAGACTGGGGGAAAAAAAAAATCTACAGAGAAGACAGATGAGGATGGCAGATAAAGAGGCCTTAGTGTGACTAGAAATTACCATCTTAAATATGAAAATTCTTAAAAAGTGTTTGGGCAGATCCAAGTGCAGATTACAAGGATGAAATTTCAAGAGCTAGTGATTCAAAGTTCAGTTCAGTTCAGTCGCTCAGTTGTGTTTGACTCTTTGTTACCCCATGAATTGCAGCACGCCAGGCCTCCCTGTCCATCATCGGCTCCCAGAGTCCACCCAAACCCATGTCCTNGTATAAACTGCTGTTTGGAGGCAATGCAAGGAGAGAGAGAAAATCCCCAAGACTACATTCTTGCTCTTCTGTTATCCATTCTCCAAATAGCAACACTTTATTCTGTAACTCAAGCTTTGTCACTCCTTTTATAAAAATATGTCCCAAGTTTCTCAAGCTGTCACTAAATAAAATTTAAATGCCTCCCATGACCTACCTGTGTAGTACATTAGCAGCATGCCCATGCTAACACTGTCCTCTGCAGCTGGTTCTAAGCTGTCACTTTGCCACTTACTCTCCTCTGTGCAGTCACACAATGTATTGACTATATCAAAACCCAAAAGGGTGTTGCAGTCATTATGCAATGACACAGTTGTGTTGATTGATTAGAGACAATTCATGTTCTATTAATCACTAAAATGTTTTGCTTGTCAGCCCTGCTAAGTTTTCCTGGGCCTGGAAACTTCTGCAATTACTAGCTGTTCCCACTGCCTAAAATGTGCTCATCACCTTTCATCTCTTGCCATGACTGGCTCCTTCCTGTTTTCAGGTTGGCATAAATGTTTCCTCTCTAAAGTCTCTTTCTCTTTCTATTTTGCATCAATAATTGTTTTTTCTTCCTTTATGGTAGTCGCTCTCTCACAAAACATCAATCATATGTTCATAGCACTTCTCATGCCCTGTATCCTGTTTATTCAGGATAATCGTCAACCTTTGTTATTGGAGTGTAAGCTTCATAAGGGCAAGGTCTTCCTGTCTGTTTACCGGATTTTGAGCTTTGAGCAGATGGTTTGACTCAGTTAATCCTAGTATGTGAATGAACAAATAATAGGGATTTAAACATCATCACGTGGATGTGAACCACTATGCAGTACTATCATGTAACTACCCTAATGTACACAAATAAAGAGAAACAAGCCTTAGCCAAGGGCTTTTGTAGATTAAGAACCTAAGTCATAGAGTCAAAAAGTCCATGAATATCTCTGTAAATAAGGTGTAAAATTATAGATCAAATATAATTTTCACAAGTATTTTAGTGTGCAAAATAGGAGGACATTTTTCTGTCTTTCCTGCTGTATGTTGACATTCAAATACCATCATCACTAATAGTACTATTTTTGAATGTGAAAATATAAAAATGTCAGGATCGCACCACTGACCTAGTGTATATTTAATTGAGAATTGCACTGATAGGGTTGAACTTTCTAATCTATGATGAAAATCCTCTGAGTAAAGAGCTTCAGTCAGCACAAATGGATTCCTGAGACCTCAAGAATTAGTGGAACTTGATCGGCTTTAATTTGAAGGACCAAGAAGCTAGGGGATAGGATGTTTCCTAATCTCAATTCCAAGTTTTCACAGATCTGTCCTCAGAATATTTTATCTAACTATGATGCCTCTGATTCAACAAAAATGTGAATGCTTTCTCAGATAGAAAGATCAATGGTCCTCGGGTCAGTTTTCCCACATTCTTTGAATCCACTACTCTGATAACTTCTATCCTAAATTCCCACTGGTGGGAATTCAAAATTTAATCTCCAGGAGGATGTGGAATGGATTAAAAGAGTGAATAAATAAATTTCAAGCTTCCTATATATCTAAGGCTGAAACCCCATTCTATGTTCTGTTTTTCAACTCAAATTATAGCCAGATGCATTTCTCATCAAAAATTCTATAATGACATCAACTGATTACCTTTATATGAAAAATGACAAAAACTACCCAAATTTATTATATAATTCCATCCTATTATCAAATTCCTACAGATAAATTAATACTCCAAAATATTAATGTTATAAATCTTATAAACTCAAAAGATTTAAAGTTTAAAATCAGATTCTCTTGACTTCCAAAGTTACAAGTCCAAGGTCTGGAAATGCAAGAATAAAACAATAAACCACCCAAAGATTTTCTTCTTTCTACTCTCAGTCCAAGGGTTTCCAACTAGGTTCCTGGGTGGAGTCAGGCTAGGCTCTATTGTACATGTACCTTTAGCACTGCTGAGGTTACTTATCTAAACTATCAGTTGAGTCTCTCTGTTGTGTCTGACATATTGCAACCCCATGGACTGCAGCCCACCAGGCTTCCCTGTCCATCACCAACTCATGGAGTTCACTCAAATTCATGTGCTTCGAGTTGGTGATGCCATCTAACCAACTCATCCTCTGTCATCCTCTTCTCCTCCTCCCTTGAATCTTTTCCCAAATCAGGGTCTTTTCCAATGAGTCAGTTCTTCACATCACCAAAATATTGGACCTTCAGTTTCAGTATCAGTCCTACCAGTGAATATTGAGGACTGATTTCCTTTAGGATTGTCTGGTTTGATCTCCTTGCAGTCCAAGGGACTCATGAGTCTTTTCCAGCACCACAGTTCAAAAGCATCAATTTTTTGGTGTTCAGCTTTCTTTATAGTCCAACTTTCATACCCATACATGACTACTTGAAAAACCATACTTTGACTAGATGGACCTTTATTGGTAAAGTAATGTCTCTCCTTTTTTCTAAACTATATGACGTTGCTAATCCAAAGTTTCATGTTGAAAATGAAAGGACACACAGCTGATTCATAGCACTAACACACACACCCAAAATTTTTTAAATTAATCCATTCACTGTCCCTAGAAATGCTTTGCACAAGCAAAATTGTAGTTATATATTCTGGAATTTAGTTGTTAAGACCATAGAAATTATGACAGAAATTAATGGATACTATATTAAAAGAAGTCAAGTTTGAAAAAAAAAAAAAGTCTTCAGGGCCACTCTCCCCACATTCCCAGGTAATCTATGCTAATGTTCCAGAATCTATCACCTGTTAATCTAAACTTACTTGGTAAAAATAACATCTTCTGCCAAGATGTATATTTTAAAACCCTACATTGATAACCAGAACATAATGTTTCCTCTATCAGGAAGTGATCTTTTTGCGAAATTGTTGCCCTTTGACAAAATTTTTAAATGAGATGCTTTTCTATATATAATTCATATTTGTTTCAATTGGAGGATAACCCTTGGCAGAGTTTCAATGGATGTTGCTGCTAATGTTTTTGAACCATATCCTTCTACTCATCTGGAAAGGAGCAATATCTCTGTCATGGCCTGTCACAGTAGCTTTTTTTCACATAGGACATCTGTATTTATTTTTTTCATATACAATTTTCCAAAGTGAAATAGAATCAACATAAACCAGATTTTCTCAAAGCATCCAAAAGTACACCCTTTTTTTATCTCCCAGAATCAGGTACACCTAATGAGAAATTATACTCTCTGTTCACCAACATCAAAAGCATAGTTGGATTGTTTCCTGTAGTTCTGCCTGGTGTGCTGCAGTCCATGGGATTGCAGAGTCAGACATGACTTAGCAACTGAACAACAACGGCATCCTTTAAACCCTCTAAAGTTTGCTTCTCTTAGAGAAGCATAGATTTGTCAGGTATATTGTCTACAATAACTGCAACACCCTGAAATGTCACCTAAAAATATTTTGACTATTTTATGCTGACCTTCCCTGTCCTTCCACTTTTATCTATTTAGATATTCAAAAAGATGTGTCCTGTATTGATATTACAGAGAATTCTCCATCAGTAGCTTTGAAAGTCTTCATACTGTCCTTGGTCCTGGCTTCCTCTGGTGGTGGTATTCAAGTCTCTTATCTTGGATTTTGCTCTCTTCTTCTGTCAGATGCCATTGGGCTTCAGTCAGTTTCTGATCTAGCAACAACTTAAATATCTCTCCCTTTCTAATACCCTCTTTAAAAGAGATTTACTTAGGTGCTTCATCTTTATAATACACCAAATTTGAAGAAAAAGAGAGAAGGAATAGAGTCATGACTTAAGTTCCTTCTCTAAAATTTGCTTGTTAGACAAGACATTCTCCTCCTTTCTGAAGAGAGTAGTTAAGAGGACAGCTACAGGTCAGATTATTCTAATGATTCAATTGGTTACAGGATGCCAAGAGACAGGAAATTATTTCTCAACAATTTTTTTTTTTAAGTAAGAATTGAAGATTTGCAAAAACTGAACAAGTAACAATGACAATAAAACCATAGGAGAGAGTCATTTAAAATATAAAGTAAATTTTAATAATTAAGGATAGAACTAAAAACCAAAATGTTAGCAATAAATGTATTAAGAAATAAGCTGAAATACATTATAGGTATGACAAAGAAATTAGAATATTATTCTAATAATAAGGAGAGGGAAAGCATATTTGAAATATTAAAGCAAAAAATTAAGCAAACAAAAATCAGTACACAAGGCTAGACTTCTGGACAGCTGAGAGAAATGGCAGCAACAAACTAAGTATCTCCAAACACACCCCCTACTCATATGAAAAAGCAAAAGGAAAACATAAATTATATTTTTTAAAAAATTATCATCACTTGAAGAGAGAGAACACTAACCCCACAAAATCAGTATGAGTAACAAAGAAGAAAATTATTAATTTTTAATGTGCAATCTCTCATACTTCTGCCTCACCTACAGTCAGATTCACTGCTTTGTGGTGGCTAAAGTCAGACTGGGGGAAAAAAAAAATCTACAGAGAAGACAGATGAGGATGGCAGATAAAGAGGCCTTAGTGTGACTAGAAATTACCATCTTAAATATGAAAATTCTTAAAAAGTGTTTGGGCAGATCCAAGTGCAGATTACAAGGATGAAATTTCAAGAGCTAGTGATTCAAAGTTCAGTTCAGTTCAGTCGCTCAGTTGTGTTTGACTCTTTGTTACCCCATGAATTGCAGCACGCCAGGCCTCCCTGTCCATCATCGGCTCCCAGAGTCCACCCAAACCCATGTCCTTTGAGTCGGTGATGCCATCCAACCATCTCATCCTCTGTTGTCCCCTTCTCCTCCTACCCTCAATCTTTCCCAACATCAGGGTCTTTTCAAATGAGTCAGCTCTTCACATCAGGTGGCCAAAGTATTGGAGTTTCAGCTTCAACATCAATCCTTCCGATGAACACCCAGGACTGATCTCCTTTAGGATGGACTGGTTGGATCTCCTTGCAGTCCAAGGAACTCTCAAGAGTCTTCTTCAACACCACAGTTCAAAAGCATCAATTCTTTGGTGCTCAGCTTTCTTTATAGTCCAACTCTCACATCCATACATCACTCCTGGAAAAAAACAGTACAGGAAAAACACAAAGATGGAAAAGGATAATCTCTGAAACATGTAGCTGCTGAGAAGATAAATAAAGCAAACCTCCCCGCCCAAGGAAGGAAAAAAAAAAAGATGTCTCCTTTAGCAAGTGATTAATGAAGTAAAAATGTAAAATAAAAAGGGGAGGAAGTTTAGTGTTCTGAAAGACTAAAGAGAGTCATAAAATCCAACGTATAACCAAACCATAAAAACAAACACTTCTAAAGTACCTGGATTTGTACTATACCTAAAGAAGAGTGTCCTTATACTAAAATAATTACATATTATTATACAATATTCCTGATATAGCTCACTAATACCATAAAATGAACAAAAGTAAAATATTTACAAACCTATTAAAGAAAATTAGAAAAAAATCACATGAAACACATAGAAAAAACACCAATTCTTCCCACAATTAACAAACTAGAAGATATGTGTAAATGAACATTCCAAACAGAAGTATATGTACTCAAATGAGCATTTGAATCAGAAATTTAAAAAAACAAAATAGGATGAGCAAAAAGCAGAGTGAAATTAAAAAGAGAGTGAATTGAACTCTGGAAAGGAAAATAGTGGAAAAGAAATATTAAAACTTGAAAATATATTTCAGAACTAAAAGGAGACTGTACATGAATAAAATATTTATTAACTATGTTTAGAAAGGCAAAAAAAAAATCCAGAAAATAAAAATGACATTAAAAGATGAAAAGACATAAGAAACGTAAAAAGAAACTGAAAGGAAGTAGTATAAATTCAAGACAAGCCAAAACAATTGTCTTTCTATAAATGATGTCCCTGAAGAAAATTTATGAATTAATAAAAACAGAGCTAATATCTACATACACAAATACAACAAAATCAACATTTGTAAATTACAATCAAAGAGTTGAGACTAGATATATTTGCCATATATTTATATATTCAAATGTGAACTCATTTACCTAGGAAAGAAAAAATATTTTCATTTTGGCTCACAAAAGAAGACCTAATTAAATACTGTGCATAAGAGGAACACCTATAACAAAGTGTTTCAAGAAACAATGGATAAAAATATATTGCTATTGCTGCTGCTAAGTCACTTCAGTTGTATTCGACTCTGTGTGACCCCACTGAGGGCAGCCCATCAGGCTCCCCTGTCCCTGGGATTCTCCAGGCAAGAACACTGGAGTGGGTTGCCATTTCCTTCTCCAATGCATGAAAGTGAAAAGTAAAAGTGAAGTCGCTCAGTCATGTCTGACTCTTAGCGACCCCATGGATTGCAGCCTACTAGGCTCCTCCGTCCATGTGATTTTCCAGGCAAGAGTACATTGGAGTGGGGTGCCATTGCCTTCTCCTACACAAGTGCAAATCAAAAGAGAAGGACTAGTGATCCTAATATCAGACACTGTAGATCTCAAACTGAAAACCATTAAATGTCATAGCAAATGACACTGTACTATTTGACCTTGTTCTGGAAGTATTAGTTAATGTAATTAAATAAGAGTAAATTGTTTCCAATTATCATGGTAAAATATTAAGAGAAAATATCTAATGTTGATAAATCAAAAGGCATATTTAAAGACCATAACTACCAATCTCATTATGAATAGTGGTGATTATATGTAAATTCCCCTCAGGAAGAGAATTAGAAGTGGGCAGCCATGGGTGAGCCCTATTTTCTTTGTGTATGTGGGTGTGTTTAATATTTTTAATGATGTGACATATTGTATAACTTCTTAAATATTAAATATATATAATAATCACAACTTCTAATATAATTAATGTTCAACTGTATAATTATAATACTATTGTCCTCTTTTGTATCACTTGAGAATTTATTTTTCAAAGCTATACTCAAAAGTCATTTTACTTCATCTCAATATTTATGAATAATACTTACATATTCATAAAACTTTTTCTTGCTATCCCAGATAGGTTTACTATTTTGCTTCTCTATATTCCCAGAATTCTTTATGACTCCATTAAACAACTAAACACAATTATTGTAATTTATGTAGTAACTATCTGTTTCCCTTGTCAGAATGAGAATGACTCAAGATTTGGTATTATGTATTTTGTTCACGTTTGTACTTCAGGCACTCAGAAAGACTGAAATGTATTTTTCTCAATACGTAAATATTTATGAAACTAAAAGTGATATTCTGCTTCTCTTTGATGTTAAGAAGAGCTCCATATAGAACAGAAGACACTCAAATTCTAGAAAATAGTCTTGGCCCTGTTGTTTCTCTATTCTTCAGTCATTAATTCTCCCAGATCAAAATAAGAAATAATTTGGAAAAGGAGAGTCAACATCTGGAGCTTATTATCCCAGAGTTTCCCTGATAGCTCAGTTGGTAAAGAATCTACCTGCAATGCAGGAAACCCCAGTTTGCCTGGGTTGGGTAGATCTGCTAGAGAAAGGATAGGCTAATCACTCCAATATTCTTGATCTTCTCTTATGGCTCAGCTGGTAAAGAATCCGCTTGCAATGCAGGAGACCTGGGTTCAATCCCGGGGTTGAGAAGATCCCCTGGAGAAGGGAAAGGCTACCCACTCCAGTATTCTGGCCTGGAGAATTCCATTGACTGTATAGTCCATGGGGTCACAAAGAGTCGGACATGAATGAGTGACTTTCAAAATCCTGACAACCCTGGTGTCACCCTCCATGATGAATAATTTCTAATGGTCGTTGAAGGCAAAAGCAAACAAAACAAACAGAGTTGATCTGCAGCACCAAAGACGTTGAAGTCTTAACCCCTGCCTCCTTTCTTTCTGTGACTGTGGCATTATTTGAAAATAGAGTCTTTGCATATGATCAGGTTAAGACAAAATGACATTAAGGTGGGTCCTAATCCAGTATGATAAATGTCATCATGAAAAGGGAAAATTTGAACACAGAGACTGATGTGCAAATAAGGAGAAGGTCTTATAAAGGTGAGAGTTATACTGCCTGAAGTCTACCAAAAATTAAGAAAGAGTCGTGGATCAGACCTTTAATTGGAATCTTCACAGGGGGTATGGCCCTGCCAACACCTTGATCTCAGATTTCCAGCCTCCAGATTTGTGAGACATATATTTATATTATCTAAGCTGCTGGACTTATGGTACTTTGCTACAACAGCCCTAGAAACCTAAAATGGGCTTTGTTGGAAATATTTTCAAACAGAGAGTCAGCAAAATGAGGAACTCTACTTTCTTATTCTTTCCTCTATCGTTGGAGAGAATTACAAAGAGGAGATAGCACAGCAGCAAGCATGGAGTGCTCCAGGAAAGAGACTTCCAATTAATGTGTAACCTTGTATGGTGTGGGAAAGGTCTGGTAAATCTAACTGGTGAAACTCTGAGCTTAGTGCTAGGTCTCTAGAGGAATTATTTGGGAAGCCCAATTGATAGTACCTTCATGGGAAATAGATGGGGAAACAATGGAAACAGTGTAAGAGTTTATTTTGGGGGGGTCCAAAGTCACTGCAGATGCTGATTGAAGCCATGAAATTAAAAAATGCTTACTCCTGGGAAGAAAAGTTGTGACCAACCTAGATAGCATATTCAAAAGCAGAGACAGTACTTTGCCAACTAAGGTCCATCTAGTCAAGGCTATGGTTTTTCCTGTAGTCATGTATGGATGCGAGAGTTGGACTGTGAAGAAGGCTGAGCGCCAAAGAATTAATGCTTTTGAACTGTGGTGTTGGAGAAGACTCTTTAGAATCCCTTAGACTGCAAGGAGATCCAACCAGTCCATTCTGAAGGAGATCAGCCTTGGGATTTCTTTGGAGGGAATGATGCTGAAGCTGAAACTACAGTATTTTGGCCACTTCATGCGAAGAGTTGACTCATTGGAAAAGATTTTGTTGCTGGCAGGGATTGGGGGCAGGAGGTGAAGGGGATGACAGAGGATGAGATGGCTGGATTGCATCACTGACTCGATGGACATGAGTCTGAGTGAACTCTGTGAGTTGGTGATGGACACGGAGGCCTGGTGTGCTGCGATTCATGGGGTCGCAAAGAGTCAGACATGACTGAGCAACTGAACTAAATTGAACTGAACAACATTGAGAAAATTAGAATTGGGCTGACTACTGGAGTGAGTTGCCATTTTTTTCTTCAAGGGATCTTTGGGACATAGGGATCAAACTCGGGTCTCCTGCATTGCAGGCAGATTCTCTATCATCTGAGCAATCAGGAAAGACCATTTATATAGTATATACACATGATTTATGTACAACAGACATTTTTGTAGTATATACCATGAATTTTATATATGTATAAATTGTATATACAAATTGTATATAGTATATACTATAAATTATGCATATATTTTTCACTTTCATATTCTTCACTTTGTTCACTTTCAGTCAGTCAGTCATGTCCAACTCTTTGCAACCCCATGGACTCAGCATGCCAGGCTTCCCATCCATTACCAATTCCTGGATATGCCATCCAAATATCTTATCCTCTATCATCACCTTCTCCTGCTGGCTTCGATCTTCCCCAGCATCAAAGTGTTTTCCAACGTGTCAGTTACTCTCATCAGATGGCCAAAGTATTGGAGTTTCAGCTACAGCATCAGTTCTTCCAAAGAATATTCAGGATTGATTTCCTTTAGGATGGATTGGTTGGATCTCCTTGAAGTCCAAGGGACTCTCAAGAGTCTTTACTGCCGGGAGCCAGCGTGAGGAATCCCACCTGTGACAAGGTCATGTGGAGAGACCCGATGGGCAAGGCAATTCGGGTCTCAGGTTTTCCCCCTGGTATTTCCTGAGCATGTCCCTCGAAAATAAGAATCTGCCTGACTTATTATATTGTACTTTTCCACTCTTCTGACACTCTCTGGAAAAAGTTAATTCAGGGCTTTAGTCTTCTGCATTTGAAAGGAGTGTTTCAGCTCAACCCCCTCTGATAACTCTAACTTGCCTAACAGGTTCCCTTGGAGTTTTTACAGCTTGTGAATTGCTTACACCCCCCAACCGCAAGAGGCACAAAGCTTAAAGCAACTTAAAGATACAGAGCCTTTTAGAGCTAAATATCATATTTCTGACGGGTTTCACTGTTGACTCAATGATTGCTGTGAGACCTCCTTATTCTTTATCTTTTAGGCACCTGGGAGGATATTAATCAATGTATACAGAATATGGAAAAAGATATATAGTAGTTTTGATGTTAGCAACACTAGACTTTTGAGTTAATTACTTTCCTCTTTGCTATATATCACTGTACTCCTCTTGTGTCCTTGCTATGTAAGAATGTAACTTTATTAAGTGTTTTCTGAGAGTGGCACCAGACTTTGGGAAGAACAACACTTTTAACACAAATAAGTCTTCTGGTTAACAAACCCTTATCAGAAAAGGGCCGTAAAATGTTAATTGGCCCTTTCAGCCGAAAGATGATGTAAATCACCTAGGACTTGTGTATATAATTAGGACATGCAGAGAGAAAAGTCTGGTTTTGGTAAGAATCTGGGCTGCTAATGCTGCATAATTTTGTATTACCCATTGATTTCTATGTACAATCAAAAATGTATAAAAGGCCCTTCTAGACAATAGAGGCCAGGGTCAGTCACTGGACTGGTTTCCCCAGTGTCTCCTCTTTACTCTAATTTCTGGCTGAATTCCCATCTGGGGTGTGGAGGCTCACCATTTCTACTTACTTGTCCCGGCTTTTAAGATCCACGTGAGGGGGAGCCCAAGGTGGGGCACTCCCCAATATTCAATAGGACCCCGGTGGCCTAATGTAGATGGTGCAAACTTCTTGTTTTGAAGTTTTATTAGTTCTCCACGTAAATCAAGTTATTCAGCCTCCTTTCTCCACTAAATTTTCCTACTATACTATTATTTCCTAATCTAATCTTATATTAATAATAAATAGGATTTTCCTTGTCTACGCCGTCCTCACTTCGAACTCCCTGGATCCACCAGGGCTGGACCCTGGCACTTTACCACCATCACAGTTCAAAAACATCAACTCTTTGGCCCTCACCTTTCCTTACAATTCAACCCTCACATCCATACAAGACTACTGGAAAAACCATAGCTTTGACTAGGCAGACCTTTGTTGGTAATGAAATTTCTCTGCTTTTTAATATGCTGTCTAGGTGGTCCAGAGCTTTTCTTCCAAGAAACAAGCATCTTTTAATTTCATGGCTGCAGTCACATTTGAAAGTGATTTTGGAGCTCAAAAAATAAACTCTGTCACTTTTTCTATTGTTTCCCCATCTATTTCCCATGAAGTGATGGGACTGGATGCCATGATCTTAGTTTTATGAATGTTGAGTTTTAAGCCAACATTTTCACTCTCCTCTTCACATTCATGAAGAGGTTCTTTAGTTCTTCTTGCTTTCTGCCATAAGGGTGGTGTCATATGCATACCTGAGGTTGTTGATATTTCTCGCTGCAATCTTGATTCCAGCTTATGCTTCATCCAGCCTGGCATTTCACATGACGTTCTCTACATATAAATTAAATAAGCAGGCTAACAGTATATAGCCTTGACATACTCCTTTCCCGATTGGAACATGTCTGTTGTTCCATGTCCAGTTCTAACTGTTGCATCTTGACCTGCATACAGATTTCTCAAGAGGCAGGTCAGGTGGTCTGGTATTCCCATCTCTTTCAGCATTTTCCAAGTTTATTGTGATCCACACAGTCAAAGACTTTGGTGTAGTCAATAAAGCAAAAGTAGATATTTTACTGGAACTTGCTTGCTTTTTGGATGATCCAGCAGATGTTGGAAATTTGATCTCTGGTTCCTCTGCCTTTTCTAAACCCCAGCTTAAACATTTGGAAGTTCACGGTTCATGTACTGTTGAAGCCTGGCTTGGAGAATTTTGAGCATTAGTCTACTAGCATGTGAGATGAGTGCAATTGTGCAGTAGTTTAAGCATTCTTTGGCATTGCCTTTCTTTGGGATTGGAATGAAAACTGATCTTTTCCAGTCCTATGGCCACTGCTGAGTCTTCCAAATTTGCTGGCATATTGAGTGCAGCACTTTCACAGCATCATCTTTCAGGATTTGAAATAGCTCAGCTGGAATTTCATCACCTCCTCTAGCTTTGTTTGTAATGATGCTTTCTAAGGCCCACTTGACTTCACATTCCAGATTTCTGGCACTAGGTGAATGATCACACCATCGTGTTTATCTGGGTCATGAAGATATTTTTTGTATAGTTCTTCTGTGTATTCTTGCCACCTCTTCTTAATATCTTCTGCTTTTGTTAGGTCCACATCATTTCTGTCCTTTATTATGTTCATCTTTTCATGAAATGTTCCCTTGGTATCTTTAATTTTCTTGAAAAGATCTCTAGTTTTCCCTATTCTATTGTTTTCCTCTATTTCTTAACTTTACAACCAATTAAGTTTTGTTTTGTTTTTAAACTATTTCCCTTTATACTTTAGATACTGAAGAATAGAAGTGTTCAAAAATTTTTACCCAAGTAATTACATGGCAGAATTTGGGCTCCAAGAACTGTGGCTCAGAAGACAATGCTATTAATACTAGTTCTTAAGGAATTCTGTAAAGCTAGCATAAGTAAAAGAAAAATAAAGGAATTTTTATGACACAAGAGGCATTCTTAGGGAGTGAATGGATTCAGAAAGTGAAGATAATTAGCTCTTGTCTTTGGGCCCCTCTGGCAACTGCTTTATTTTCTTTTCTAACTACAGACTAATTCTCTTGTATATGCTGTCCTATAAGCTACTCACAATAATTAAAAGGGGTAAGACATACACATTCTCCTTTCAAATAATGCATATATATCACCTAATTTATAAATCACATAACTTTATTTGAACTTTTCCAAAGAAGTAGATCATTAACTCAGTATAAAACAATGGGCCACCCTTGGTACAAATAACTATTGTAGGGCTGGAGGTGCAAGATAATGCTTAACAATCATAGTTTCCAGGACACTGATTTTGTACCTATGAATCTGAATGGAGGAGAGACGTTTTGTACACAAGTAGGATGGGAACAGGTATCCAGTAACCAAGCATCCATTATTGACTCCCAATAATCAGCTTATAATAAGCTGAGTGTAGAGGTGTCACAAATTTAAAAATAAATGCATAAGATAGATGACTTTCAATCCTCTTCCATGTATAATAATTTTGGGTTTTAAATATACTATTCCTTCTTTAGAATGTGAGTTTTTGAATTATGATTTTTAATTATTTCTAGAAAAAAACTCCTATTATGTATCTATTTCTAATCTTCACTCACTGAATATATAGAATATGGTTATAGCTTGAATTGCATTCCCAACTCTCCAGGGGATTTTGAAGTTCTAATTCTCAGTATCTGTGAATGCAAGCTTATTTGAAAATAGGGTCTTTTCAGATGATAAGATTAATATGAGGTCCTTAGGGTAGTACTAATCCAACATGACTTTATCTTTGCAAACCGGGAAAATTTGGGCATAGAATCAGACAGGTGAATGGGGAGAACACCATGTGAAGATGAAGGCAGACACTGGTGTGAATCATCTACCACCCCAAGAAGAACAAACTACTAGTATACTACCAGAATCTAAAAAGGGGCATGGGACAGTTTATGGTACTCTGTTAAGTCAGCCCTATAAAGTTAACACAAAAATGTTTATGTGCATAAGTAGTTGGCCCTCAGTTCAGTTAAGTTCAGTAGCTCAGTCGTGTCCAACTCTTTGCAGCTGCATGAAATGCAGCATGCCAGGCCTCCCTGTCCATCAACAACAACCGAAGTCCACCCAAACAAATTTCCATCAAGTTGGTGATGCCATGCAACCATCTCATCCTCTGTTGGCCCCTTCTCCTCCTGCCCTAAATCTTTCCCAACATCAGAGTTTTTTCAAATGAGTCAGCTCTTCGCATCAGGTGGCCAAAGTATTGGAGTTTCAGCTTCAGCATCTGTCCTTCCAATGAATATTCAGGACTGATTGCCTTTAGGATGGACTACTTGGATTTCCTTGCAGTCCAAGTGACTCTCAA
Source organism: Neotragus moschatus (assembly GCA_006410615.1). Taxonomy (NCBI): domain Eukaryota; kingdom Metazoa; phylum Chordata; class Mammalia; order Artiodactyla; family Bovidae; genus Neotragus; species Neotragus moschatus. The sequence continues at coordinate 13,406 of SJYA01000431.1, read as the reverse complement.
GAGTCTTCTCCAACACCACAGTTCAAAAGCATCAATTGTTTGGCACTCAGCTTTCTTTATAGTCCATCTATCACATACATACATGACTACTGGAAAAACCATAGCATTTAGTAGACGAATCTTTGCTGGCAAAGTAATGTCTCTGTTTTTTAATATACTGTCTAGGTTGGTCATAACTTTCCTTCAAGGAGTGGGCATCTTTTAATTTCATGGTTGCAGTCACCATCTGCAGTGATTTTGGAGCCCAGAAAAACAAAGTCAGTAACTGTTTCCACTGATCCCCATCTATTTGCCATAAAGTGATGGTACCAGATGCCATGATCTTAGTTTTCTGAATGTTGAGATTTAAGCAAACTTTTTCACACTCCTCTTTCACTTTCATCAAGAGGCTTTTCTTCACTTTCTGCCATAAGGGTGGTGTCATGTGCATATCTGAGCTTATTTATATTTTTCACAGGAACCTTGATTCCAGCTTGTGCTTCATCCAGCCCAGTGTTTCTCATCATGTACTCTGCACATAAGTTAAATAAGCAGGGTGACAATGTACAGCCTTGAAGTACTCCTTTTACTATTTGGAACCAGTCTGTTGTTACATGTCTAGTTTTAACTGTTGCTTCCTGACCTGCATACAGGTTTCTCAAGAGACAGGTCAGGTGGTCTGATATGCCCATCTCTTTCAAAATCTTCCACAGTTTACTGTAATCAACACAGTCAAAGGCTTTGGCATAGTCAGTAAAGCAGAAATAGATGTTTTTTCTGGAACTCTCTTGCATTTTTGGTGGTCGATTGGATGTTGGCAATTTGATCTCTGATTCCTCTACTTTTTCTAAAGCAAGCTTGAACACCTGGAAGTTTACAGTTCACATATTATTGAAGCCTGGCTTGGAGAATTTTAAAGAATTACTTTACTAGCGTGTGAGATGAGTGCAATTGTGCAGTAGTTTGAACATTCTTTGGCATTGCCTTTCTTTGGGGTTAGAATAAAAACTGACCTTTTCCAGTCTTGTTGCCACTGCTGAGTTTTCCAAATTTGCTGGCATATTGAGTGCAGCACTTTCACAGTTTCATCTTTCAGGATTTAAAATAGCTCCACTGGAATCCTGTCACCTCCACTAGCTTTGTTCATAGTGATGTTTTCTAAGGTCCAATTGACTTCACATTCCAGGATGTCTGGCTCTAGGTGAGTGATCACAACACCATGATTATCTGGGTCATGAAGGTCTTTTTTGTATAGTTCTGTGTATTCTTGCCATCTCTTCTTAATATCTTCTGCTTCTGTTAGGTCCATACCATTTCTGTTCTTTATTGAGCCCATCTTTTCATGAAATGTTCCCTTGGTATTTCTAATTTTCTTGAAGAGATCTCTAGTGTTTCCCATTCTATTGTTTTCTTCTATTTATTTGCATTGATCACTGAGGAAGGCTTTCCTATCTCTTCTTGCTATTCTTTGGAACTCTACATTCAAATGGGTATGTTTTTCCTTTTCTCCTTTACTTTTCACTTCTCTTCTTTTCACAGCTATTTGTAAAGCCTCCTCAGAAAGTCATTTTGCTTTTTGCATTTCTTTTTCTTGGGGATAGTCTTGATTCTTGTCTCTTATACAATGTCATGAACTTCCATCCATAGTTCATCAGGCCCTCTGTCTATCTGATCTAGTCCCTTAAAACTATTTCTCACTTCCACTGTGTAGTTATAAAGGAGTTGATTTAGGTCATACCTGGATGGTCTCATGTTTTTCTCCACTGTCTTCAATTTCAGTCTGAATCTGTCAATAAGAAGTTCATGATCTGAGCCACAGTCAGCTCCGTCTTGTTTATGCTGACTGTATAGAGCTTCTCCATCTTTGGCTGCAAAGAATATAATCAGTCTGAATTTGGTGTTGACCATCTGGTGATGTCCACATGTAGAGTCTTTTCTTGTGTTGTTGGAAGAGGGTGTTTGCTATGACCAGTGTGTTCTCTTGGCAAAACTATTAGCCTTTGCCCTTCTTCATTCCGTCCTCCAAGGCCAAAGTTGCCTGTTACTCTAGGTGTTTCTTGACTTCCTACTTTTGCATTCCAGTCCCCTATAATGAAAAGGACATCTGTTTTTGGCTGTTAATTCTGGAAGGTCTTGTAGGTGTTCATAGAACCTTTCAACTTCAGCTTCTTCAACATTACTGGTTTGGGCATAGGCTTGGCTTACCGTGGTATTGAATGGTTTGCCTTGGAAATGAATAGAGATCTCTCTGTTGTTTTTGAGATAGCATCCAAGTACTGCATTTCAGACTCTTTTATTGACCATGATGGCTATTCCATTTCTTCTAAGGGGTTCCTGCCCACAGTAGTAGATATAATGTTTATCTGAGTTAAATTCACCCATTCCAGTCCATCTTAGTTCACTGATACCTTGAATGTCAATGTTCACTCTTGTCATCTCCATTTTGACCAATTCCAATATGCGTTGATTCATCAGCCTAACATTCCAGGTTCCTGTACATAGTTGGCCTTCAAGAAACTTACAATCTATGATGAGGAGACAACCTTATAAATATATCTGACCAGACAGTTAGGGACAGTAACATTTTCTTAGCAAAAATGCCTCAGGTCTAGGTCTGAGGGGATGACAACTCCATCCATCCCATCTCTCCACAATTAGCTTTCAGTTTCATTGCACTTTCTTTGAAATATTTTGAGGTGTCAATTCAGTTGATATCCTTGAATAATATGGAAATATCTACTCTCCTGTTTTGAAAAAAAATGTCTCTTCTATATATTCTTAAACAACTGCATGCTTTGTGAATGACACAGCCTTCATAATGTAATTTTACATCTTCAAAATAAATTACACATACTGAAATATTTTGCTCACATATTAGATACGGACCTGCTGAAGACAAGGGACAATATATTATTAATTTTTTTCTTCAGCTCTTAACAGAGTGACAGTATATTTTGAGGAATAGATGAACAAGTAAATATCAATAGAATAATTATACAAATATTACCGTTACAAAGCACCAAAACTTTTCCTCTTTTATGCAGCTTCCAAACAGGTCTATCTCTGTTAAATAAATCCAATTTGAGCTCAACAGAGAATGAAACATATATGGGAGTTAATATTCTTGGTACTACTCCATATACTTTCCTGGGTACATAGGGCAAGACCCAGAATAGCATTCCATTTGTTTGAATGACAGATTAGTTGATTGATTTTTGTGACAAATGACAAATGCCAGTTGCCAAATTATATCTTCAAACAACTCTTGTCATTCAAAATTCAACTGAACTATATTCCTAAAACAATCTAATCCTGGGGAAATACAACAGAAAAAATTACCTTAAGTGTCTCTGTATTCTGGGTCATCAGTATTTCTATTTGAGAGTGATCAAAAGGAAGCTTTCTAGTCTAGGCTGGGCAGATTAATCCCTTACAGAAAAGATTCTGTCCCCATTGAAATGCAACACCGTTCACAGTTCTCTTGGAGGTGGATTCTCCTCTCTTGCTCTCCCTGAGAGAACAAAGGAGGGCCAGGTTACTATCTGCTCTAAGTGAAATTTGGAAATCAGAGTCCACTTGGAACTCCTTTCTTGATTTCTACCACTACTGTGTAAACATGAGGAAAACCAGAAGGATATGGATATAAAGATGAAACTAGGCCTCCCTGCAGACATAATTTTACCTTTATTCTACTTATTACCAAGGGACTCTATTCTATATTTAGAGAGTAAACGATACTATGGAGATCTGGACCTATGGTATTTTTTAATATTATGGTCCATGACAGACCAAAAGATTTTAAATGCAGACTGGACTACTGGGCAGGAAGCTTGGGTTTCTCTCCTGGTTCTGCCTCTTGGTATCCAATGAGATGGGAGGGAGGTATATAATATATAGATGCTATGGATATTTAAAAATTTCCTATGACTAGAATCACATTTCATCCAGTGTCTCTACTCTTTTTTCATGCTAAGTGTACATCATTTTTATCTGGCCTCCTAGAATCTCTTCTAATTAGAATATATGTTTTTATTTTTATTTTTTCCACCTTCAAAGTGATTTGATTTTCTTGAAGTGGAGTTTATTTTTCTTTTCATGCAGAGTTAGTTCAAAAATTTGTAATTATTTCCCTTTAGTCTGCTAAAAAGTTTCTATAGTTATTTTTTGAGTAATGAACACATGTATCCACCCTTCCAGATAGCTCAGTTGCAGAAGACCCCAGTTCAATTCCTGGGTCAGGAAGATCTGCTAGAGAAGAAATAGGCTACCGATTCCAGTATTCTTGGGCTTCCCTTGTGGCTTAGCTGGTAAAGAATCTGCCTGCAATGTGGGAAACCTGGGTGCAATCCCTGGGTTAAGAAGATCCCCTGGAGAAGGGAAAGGCTACCCGCTGTAGTATCCTCACCTGGAGAATTCCAAGGGCTGTATAGTCCATGGAGTCACAAACAGTCAGACATAACTGAGTGACTTTCACTTTCATCTTTAAACGAGCATTTGATTAAAAATAATTCTTCTTAGCTTCTAGTATTAACACTGGTAGTCCATCCCAGAAATAGTAAGGAGAATAAAATAGGTCACTAAACTTCAAGAGTTGACAGACTAGTCAAGACAATGGTCAGTTATCTTTAATTCCAAGGGCTATGTTCTACAAAGTTACCATGAACCCCAATTAGCACAAATAGGGTTAGGTTCCTAGTCAAAGCAATAGTCAGTTACCTTTATCTCCAAGGGCTATATTCTACAAAGTTGCCATGAACCCTAATAACAAATAAGGTTAAGATCCTATGAGCCTCTGGTCACATTTTGCCCAACTGAACAACACATAAACTGGATTGGTTGTATAAAGAAACCATATTAAATATTTGTTGTTTGATTATTGAACTCACAGACATTTGATGAGGATAATCCCATCCTCCTCAGCCTGTGGCTTCTGCAGCCCTCTTCACATTGGCTTCCCTGATAGCTCAGTTGGTAAAGAATCTGCATGCAATGCAGAGGACCCCAATTGGATTCCTGGGTCAGGAAGATCCACTGGAGAAGGGATAGGCTACCCACTCCAGTATTCTTGGGCTTAGCTTGTGGCTCAGCTGGTAAAGAATCTGCCTGCAATGCAGGAAACCTGGTTTGATCCCTGGGTTGGGGAGATCTCCTAGAGAAAGCAATGGCTACCCACTCCAATATTCTGGCCTGGAGAATTCCGTGGACTGTATAGTCCATGGGGTCACAAAGAGTTGGACACTACAGAGTGACTTTCACTTTCATTTGATGGCCAACAGTTCCAAGAGTCATTCTTGATAGAAGCTTTCTAATACATGAATTTTCTCCTTAAGGAAAATCAGAGACTTCTTGCACTTAGGAACAGTTAATAGCACTTTATTTTAAAGAGCAAAATCACCGACAAAAAGCACAAATATATTTTAAAAAAGTACACAAAATATATTACAGAAAGGACACATTTACAGTAGGAGAGCTGAAATAAAAAGGTAGAATGCTGTCTTTATCTCAGGTGGGAACCCTTGCATTGTTTTTGCCACTGTGCATGTCAGCCACTCTAAGCATGTCAGCAAATGAGTATAAGAGTGTCATGAATTTGGGACTGCAAAGAAAATTTAATGAGTAGGTAGAATGATTCATTGGAAAAAACCCTAATGCTGGGGAAGATTGAAGGCAGGAGGAGAAGGAGATGACAGAATCTGAGATGGTTGGATGGCATCACCAACTTGATGGACATGGTTTGAGCAAGCTCCAGGGGTTGGTGATGCTGGCATGGGAAGCCTAGCATGCTGCAATTTGTGGGGGTGCTGCAGTCCAAAGAGTCAAACAGGACTGAGAGACTGAACTGAAATTTGCAAATAAAGAATCATAAATAATGATGATCAACTGTATGTGAACAAAAGGAGGAAACAGTGGTTCCACCATTCCAAAGGAAAATTAAACACAGAGGAGAAAAAAAAGTTAATGCTGAAGAACATTCTGTAGAACAAATGCTGAGTGAGATAGTGTTTATTGGTTTCTTTCACATAGGCAAAAGGCCACATCAATCAAAGAAAATAGCGTATTAAGATTGTGATAACATGAGACCTTGTGGCATATTCGAGAAATATAGTAGCTTGATGATTCTCGATTCTAAAGTTCGTATTGGAAAATTTTAGAAGTCTGAAGAGTGTAATAGAAGCCATATAATGAAGGATCTTAATGCCCACCTTAGTTGTTTGGAATATTTTCTGTTATGAGAAGCCATGGTCATGTTATAAATGTATATAAGGCATGAATAAAGTCTGATAATAGTATCTCAGTATCTTGTGAGAAGTAAATGTTAAATATATTAAAAAGCGATATTTTAAATAAAAAAAAATACTATTATCTGTTCAAATCAGGTTTTGTGTTTTAACACAGAATAATAATTTTAGCTTTATTAAAGAAAGAAACTGCAAAGAAAATATTCTGTTGATGTCTAAACAGAAATGCAATTCTTAGAAGATTATAAAAGGCCTAATTTGACATTATGAGAAGAGCTGAATCATTGGAAAAGAGCCTGATGCTGGGAAAGATTGAGGACAGGAGGAGAAGGGGATGACAGAGGATAAGATGGTTGGATGGCATCACTGACTCAATGGACATGGGTTTGGGTGAACTCCAGAAGTTGGTGATGGACAGGGAGGCCTGGCGTGCTGCAGTTCATGGGATTGCAAAGAGTCAGACATGACTGTGACTGAACTGAACTGAACTGATCTGGTAAAGGTAAAATATTTCATAGTATATTGTATGATGATTATGAAACAGCCATTTTTCTTTTCCTAAAAAAAGCCTTCTCTGGCCCCATTACCTACTCCAGTCTTTATGAGGATTTCTCTTATAGGTTTCTACCCGGGGCGAATAATACTGTAATTTTCTTCATTTGTGCCCATACCAATTTTTCTCTCCACATATTATAATATTTATCAAACTGCATTAAGTATACCTTAGTATACTGCTAAACAACTCTTGATGGTGGGGAATATTTTATTCACCATTGTAGCCCCAAGCTGTGATACATGTCTTTCACTTGAGAGCTGATGAACAAATCAATAGTAAGAGAGTGAAACATTAGATCAGCCTTAGGGTTTAGCTCTGACATCCTTTGCTCTCCATATGGGAGGGAATAATCCAAAATGCTTTTTTTTTCAGTTCTGCATTTATTTAAAATTTTCAATGTCAAGATAATTTGGGAAGGTGTTTGTCGGTTGTGAGCCATTTTATTTGAAAATATTTTCATTTATACAAGTTTAATAATTTAGTGATGTGCAAAAAATTGTAAAGTTAGACTGTTTCCTTTTAAAATTAGGTGTACATGGCATTTAAGAAAGGTGATATACCTTTTGAAGAAATATCATTTCAAAATTTTCTGTAAGTGACCTAGCAGCAATTATTTTACCTGATACATGCTGTTTAGAGTGTTTCTATGGCACGACCTTCTACAATTGAAGAAGCCATGCTGCAGAGGCACCTATCATCACAACTGTCATTTTTTGTTTTTGCTAGGGATTTTACATCTCACCACAAAGTCCACCCAAGAATCCCACTGTGGCTCATGTCTTACACTGTGCATTACTCCTCTGACTTTTTGAACAGGATCAATCAATCAATTTCTTCCACCAGGAACTGAGCAGTCATGACATCACCACCAAGTTTAGTCCTGTTCTAGAAAACTAATTGAGCTTGACCAAAATGAGCAGCAATTTATTTTCAACCAGGGAGACTCTCAGTCTCTATAGAGTTTTAAATATCATATACTGCTGCTGGAGTTGGGTCCAGTAAGTACCTATATAGAGCCAAGGAGGGAAGGGTAAAAGAAGATCAATGTGCTCATTTTCAATAAATCACTAGATTAATACAGATGGGATTCTGCAGCTGTGGGTGGAAAGCAAAAGGAGGTCATTATTTGTATTTAAGAGTGCAAAAGCAAAATCAATTTTTTAAACCAAGGTTCAGGAGAGCTGACTGATGGAATGGTAGATATATGAAGAAAAGTATAAAATTTGGATGAGAAGAGCTTTCCCACCACTGTCACTGATTCCTGTCAATGAAACCCACAGATTAAAATTCAGTCTGGTTGCAATATTCATTATATTTTATACTATTAAAATTTTATTTAAAAGGGGCTTGATTTCCAGGTTGTTTAAGAAGAAATCAGTCTCACCAAGATTTTTTTAAGAACTAATTTTTTTACCTATAGCATCAATAATAACTAATGAAACCTTCTGTTACTATGGTCTTTGGTTATATACCTGAAATTAGAAACATTCTTAGCACATGCAGTTATATTACTTGGGCTTAATAGCCTCCTCAGGCAAAAGAATATTATTCACTTCAGTTCAGTTCAGTCACTCAGTCATATCCGACTCTTTGCGACCCCATGAATCGCAGCACACCAGGCCTCCCTGTCCATCACCTTCTCCTGGAGTTCACTCAGACTCACGTCCATCGAGTCTGTGATGCCATCCAGCCATTTCATCCTCGGTCGTCTCCTTCTCCTCTTGCCCACAATTGCTCCCAGCATCAGAGTCTTTTCCAAAGAGTCAACTCTTCACATGAGGTGGCCAGAGTACTGGATCTTCAGCTTTAGCATCATTCCTTCAAAAGAAATCCCAGGGTTGATATCCTTCAGAGTGACTGGTTGGATCTCCTTGCATTCCAAGGGACTCTCAAGAGTCTTCTCCAACACTACAGTTCAAAAGCATCAATTCTTCGGCGCTCAGCCTTCTTCACAGTCCAACTCTCACATCCATACATGACCACAGGAAAAACCATAGCCTTGACTAGACGGACCTTAGTCGGCAAAGTAATGTCTCTGCTTTTGAGTACACTATCTAGGTTGGTCATAACTTTTCTTCCCAGGAGTAAGCATCTTTTAATTTCATGGCTGGAATCACCATCTTCAGTGATTTTGGAGCTCAGAAAAATAAAGTCTGACACTGTTTCCATTGTTTTCCTATCTATTTCCCATGAAGTGATGGGACCAGATGCCATGATCTTCATTTTCTTGATGTTGAGTTTTAAACCAACTTTTTCACTCTCCTCTTTCACTTTCATCAAGAGGCGTTTTAGTTCCTCTAAACTTTATGCCATAAGGGTGGAGTCATCTGCATATCTGAGTTTATTGATATTTCTCCCAGAAATCTTGATTCCAGCTTGTGTTTCTTCCAGTCCAGCGTTTCTCATGATCTACTCTGCATAGAACTTAAATAAGCAGGGTGACAATATACAGCCTTGACGTACAAATTTTCCTATTTGGAACCAGTCTATTCTTCCATGTCCAGTTCTAACTGTTGCTTCCTGATCTTCATACAGATTTCTCAGGAGACAGGTTAGGTGGTCTGCTATTTCCATCTCTTTCAGAATTTTCCACAGTTAATTGTGATCCACACAGTCAAAGGCTTTGGCATAGTCAATAAAGCAAAAAGAGATGTTTTTTATAGAACTCTTTTGTTTTTTCCAAGATCCAAGGGATGTTGGTAATTTGATCTCTGGTTTCTCTGCCTTTTCTAAAGCCAGTTTGAACATCAGGAAGTTCACGGTTCATGTATTGCTGAAGTCTGGCTTGGAGAATTTTGAGCATTACTTTACTAGCGTGTGAGATGAGTGTAATTGTTTGGTAGTTTGAGCATTCTTTGGCATTGCCTTTCTTTGGAATTGGAATGAAAACTGACCTTTTCCAGTCCTGTGGCCACTGCTGAGTTTTCCAAATGTGCTGGCATATTGAGTGCAGCACTTTCACAGCATCATCTTTCAGGATTTGAAATAGCTCTACTGGAATTCCATCACCTTCCACTAGCTTTGTTAATAGTGACATTTTCTAAGGCCCACTTGACTTCACATTCCAGGATGTCTGGCTCTAGATTAGTGATCACATCATCATGATTATCTGGGTCCTGAAGATCTTTTTTGTGCAGTTCTTCCATGTATTCTTGCCACCTCTTCTTACTATCTTCTGTTTCTGTTAGGTCCAGACCATTTCTGTCCTTTATCGAGCCCATCTTTACATGAAATGTTCCCTTGGTATCTCTAATTTTCTTGAAGAGATCTCTAGTCTTTCCCATTCTGTTGCTTTCCTCTATTTCTTTGCATTGATCACTGAAGAAGGCTTTCTTATCTCTTCATGCTATTCTTTGGAACTCTGCATTCAGACGCTTATATCTTTCCTTTTCTCCTTTGCTCTTTGCCTCTCTTCTTTTCACAGCTATTTTAAGGCCTCCCCAGACAGTCATTTTGCTTTTGTGCATTTCTTTTCCATTTGGATGGTCTTGATCCCTGTCTCCTGTACAATGTCACAAACCTCATTCCATAGTTCATCAGTCTATCTATCAGACTAGACCCTTAAATCTATTTCTTACTTCCACTGTATAATCATAAGAGATTTTTTTTAGGTCATACCTGAATAGTCTAGTGGTTTTCCCTACTTTCTTCAATTTCTGAATTTGACAATAAGGAGTTCATGATCTGAGCCACATTCAGCTCCCAGTCTTGTTTTTGTTGTCTGTATAGAGTTTCTCCATCTTTGGCTGCAAAGAATATACTCAATCTGACTTAGGTGTTGCCCATCTGGTGATGTCCATATGTAGAGTCTTCTCTTGTGCTGTTGGAAGAGGGTGTTTGCTATGACCAGTGCATTTTCTTGGCAAAACTCTATTAGTCTTTGCCCTGCTTCATTCCACATTCCAAGGCCAAATTTGTCTGTTACTCCACGGGTTTCTTGACTTCCTAGTTTTGCATTCCAGTCCCCTATAGTGTAAAGGACATCTTTTCTGGTGTTAGTTCTAAAAGATCTTATAGGTCTTCATAAAACCATTCAACTTCAGTTTCTTCAGCATTACTGGTTGGGGCATAGACTTGGATAACTGTGATATTGAGTGGTTTGCCTTGGAGACAAACAGAGAAGAATATTATATATGAATATTAAATTGTTAAGGAAAATTTTTGAATCAGGCACAAAATCAATTATAGTCTTTATAATTTCTACAGTATTTGTTAGAAAGTTTTCTATAAGCTAGTATCACTAACTTGATATATACGAAAATATTCCTAGGTAGTTGATTATCAAGAAATATTTAACTTACTGAACTTATTTTACTGTGGTTTTTCAAGATTAGTTTGAATACACTTTTATTTAAAGTAAGGTGTTTAATATCAGTTGTGTGCATCAAAAGGTGTTTGGTCATTTGAAAGGAGGAGAAATTTCTTAAATAGAATAAAATTGCAATTGTATAAGTTCTATGTAGGCAGAGTAGAAATGATTAGCTGATGTTGAAATGGCTAAATTTTTTTGAGGCTTGAATATGAATTTGAAAAACTTTTAGTATTGGTAGAGAAAAATTGATAGCATATTCCATGGCATAGTAATGGAAGAAACAAAGAAATATAGATAGATAAACAGATAGATAGATAGATAGGAGTAAAAATCACAAGTTTCTTTAAGAGTGTCTCTAGAATTCCAGGAGCTTTATGTCTCTTAAAGACATAGCTGAAATCAAAATTACCCATAAGTGTTAAAAAGATGCATCTCTGAATTTCAATCCAGACCTCTTTCATGTGAGTCCAAAGAATCTCTGGTGATTATCATATGGACCACAATTTGAGAGTCACCATATTATTAAAGTTTGGCTATATATGAAGGAAACGGCAACCCACTCCAGTGTTCTTGCCTGGAGAATCCCAGGAATGGGGGAGCCTGGTGGGCTGCCATCTCTGGGATCACACAGAGTCAGACATGACTGAAACGACTTAGCAGCAGCAACATATATGAAACAACTACCAGTAAGCGCCAGTTAATACTGGCAACCTCTTTCCAGACATGATAAAAATTTGCATGGAAAAATTTGCCTTTTCTTGGAGAAGGACATGATGTTCAACTAGTTAAAAGGAAGTTTTGTAAATTTTCTGACCTTAGTTTGAATCTAAGTGACAAATTGCTTCATTTCTCTGAGGTTCAATTTTTTTTTTTTTTTTCCTTTTTAATCCAGGCTGTTAAATTGTTTTGAAGGCAGGGATCATGTTTGCTTAGTTTATAGTATTTTCAGTAGTTAGCTTGAAAAGTTACTGTGGCATACAGATGATGATAATGCAAGGAGATCCAATTAGTACATCCTAAAGAAAATCAGTCCTAAACGTTCATTGGAAGGAGTGATGTTGAAGCTGAACCTCCAATACTTAGGCCACCTGATGTGAAGAACTCACTTATTTGAAAAGACCCTGATGCTGGGAAAGATTGAAGGTGGGAGAAGGGGACGACAGAGGATGAGATGGATGGCATCACCTACTCAATGGACATGAGTCTGAGTAGAGTCTGGCAGTTGGTGATGGACAGGGAGGCCTGGCATGCTGCAGTCCATGGGTTGCAAAGAGTCAGACACAGCTGAGCAACTGAACTGAACTGAACTGATGATGATGAAATTTACTATTAATTAAGTAAGATAATGCTAATCTCATCGGAGATGTTAGGTAGCTAGAACAGGAAAAAAGAGTCCATAATGGTGGTGGTTAAAAGACAAAGAAGGGAAAAGCCCATGAAAATATAACAAAGGAAAGTCCAAAGACCGAAATGAGAACCTCAGGTAAAACAAACAGCCCTCCTAGCTAGACTAATTTACATAAAGCAGGCTCAGGGGAAGGAGAAAAAGCATATAAAAAGAGGAGCCAAAATTGAGCTGGAGGCTTTTCTTTTTACATCTTTTGGGTCAGCCTGCCCTCAGGACTTTTTTTTGTTTTTTCCTTTTCTTGCCAAATAAAACTGAGCTGTAACACAGAGCTGTAACACTGGTCTATCCCTCACTTGAAATTTTTTGCTGTGGTGAGACAAAACCAAGGAAATTACAAACTTCTCCAACACATAGGGTGCATAACTCAGATTTAACCTGGCTGAAATAACCTTGGCTCAGCCCCTATGAGTTGGAGGCCAAGCATAGCAGAAGCCCAACTTGGCAAAAGCTCCCACAGTGGAAGCTGTACTTGAAGAAAACCCAGCTCAGGGTAAGTGACAAGCTCAGCATGATAGAAACTAGGACAGCAAAAACAAACTCAGCAGAAAGCTCATGTGGCTCAGTCTGAGATTCCAGATGACCTCCTATTAAGGTAGGAGGTCCTTGCTCCTATGGCTGGAAGGACATATGGCTAACAAAATCTTAATTCCTTTATAATCTCTCATTTCTTGTTTCTTTGAACCTCCTGCAAACAGGCAAGTGGCAGTCATTGCCCCAGGGCGAACCAAAGGCTCTACTATCTGCTATGCCTTAGTAGCTATTGCCCAAGTGGGTGGGTGCCGGAAGCCAGCATGAGGAATCCTACCCATGACAAGGTCACGCAGCAGGAGATTTGATGGACAAGGACGAGTCAAATCTCAGGTTTTCCCTCTGGCATTTCCTGAGCATGTACCCCGTCCCCCCCCCCCCCCA